>JBBPKK010000137.1:0-48426 GCA_038089215.1 Tylopilus vinaceipallidus
TCCTTATATACTGAAAACAACGCGCACATTCTCATCTCTTCCAAAGACGAAGCCTTTTTGAACCCCGTCCAAGAGTTCAACCGTGACATGAGCGTCGCGTGTATCCGCGTATGGAGCGAGGAGTTGAACAGAGAAAAAGAGGACAAATTTAAAAAGGCGGAGGTGAGGCGGGAAAAGAGACTTGAGCAGGCCGTTTGGGAGCAGCCAAAAGGTGAGGATGGGGCAACATCCGCGTTATTTTGTCTGACCTCGTGGACTAGGAGAAGGCGGCGGTCAGTCCTCCCGCTCCACGGATGCAACCATCGATCCATCTAGCATGGACTTTGATACGGCCGAAAACTTTTCAAAACCACGCGTGGTACGCTGGAAGAGGTTATATGCTATGTGACGTGTCTCACTGGCGTGTCCTTCAAAGTATCACCCGCACAAGTTTGTCCTGCTAGAGGCGCTGTCTGCAACTGGACTACGGTCTATCCGTTATGCGAAAGAAATTCCACTTGTAAGGTTTGTCAAAGAAACCAGTCCACGTTCCGTTCTCTGAGCGTATGTAGATTTGTCATCGCCAATGATCTCTCACCGTCTGCAACCGCTGCGATGAAGAGGAATGTAGAAATTAATGGACTTGGCCCATCCGAAGAAGAGGTAACGATGCCTGGCGAACAACCCATGACAAAGTCGAGCCCGAGCAAAGTCCGAGTTCACGAAGATGATGCTTGGTGCGTCTGCTTTCTGATCGCATGACCGGGTTGGCTTATAAGTCGTCAGTGCATTAATGTACAGCCATCGCATGGAAAAAACACGCGTCGATGTTGTTGACCTCGATCCGTATGGCACAGCTGCTCCCTTCATCGACGGTGCTGTCCAAGCCCTAAACAGCGGAGGTAAGTCTCCGACCTGAGCAGCGATGCGTTGATATGAATACTGGCCCTCGCAGGCCTGCTCTGTGTGACATGTACTGACATGTCGGTTCTTGCAACGACAAACTACTCTGAAAAATGGTGACGTTTTGCTCATGATTTGATATTTCATCCTAACACGTTGCGTAGCTTCTCGAATTATGGGGGTATGCCAGTAAAAGCAGAGTACTCTCACGAAGCTGTAAGTCCGACACTGGTTCACATGTATTGGCACCTATCGGGCCGTAGGCACTCAGGCTGGTCTTGAACACGATCTCGACGTCTGCAAGCAGATATGGCCGCTATATCGAACCTCTTTTATCCCTATCGATCGACTTCTATGTTCGTATCTTCGTGCGCATACATGCAGCTCCTGTGGAGGTGAAAAAAGCAGCTAGGTAACTCACCTGTTTTTACTATATACCCACCAATGGACATTGTGAACAACAGCAAAACGTCCATCTACTACGTCTGCTCGGGCTGCGCATCCTTTCACGAGCAAAAGTTGGGACGCACAGTAGAGAAGACAAATGAGCGGTCCGGAACGGTCAACCTTCAATACAAAACAGCCACCGGCCCCTCGGTCGATTCAATATGCCCCGAGTGTGGTTTCAGTATGCATGTGCGTCGGCGGCCTTTTTGTGGTATAGGGTTGCGTTGATGGTATAATCGCGGTGTGTAGCTGGCGGGCCCGATGTGGTCCGGCCCGCTTCATAACGCTGAGTTCGTCGCGAAGGTCGTCGAGCACGTCGATCACAGTGTGAAGAACTATGGGACGTCGGCACGTATGAAAGGGATGTTGACTGTCGCCCAGGAGGTTCGTGTAGGACTTCACATTCAATAGGTATATTGACGAGTGGTTATGGTGTTTCAGGAACTCAACGTCCCATTTTATTTCACGCCTGGGAGAGTTGCGGGTACATTCCACTGCTCGACGCCCGCGTTGGATGATGTTGCGTACGTGTGCCGTTAATCGCCCTTGCATGCCTGCTCACGAAATCGCCATGTCATATTTCAATTATTGTCTTTCCTCTTAGTTCGGCGCTACTGAACGCAGGATATAAGGTGTCACGCTCGCACGCATCTGCAGGATCACTGAAAACTACCGCGTCGCGCGCAGAGATTCATGACATCTTTCGGGCGTGGGCACAAAGTCATTCCGTACGGATGGACCGGATTTCGGATACATCGCCCGCGGCGAGGTTATTGAGCAAGGAGACCAAGTATGTGGTTTGTTTTCGCGTATATTCTATTTTTTGTCTCATGTCCCACTGCCGTCCCCCTCGTCTCTTTTGTTATCAGGACACAAGTGAACTTTAAGAAACATCCCGAGTCGGTGACGCGGACGAGCGGCGTGCGGATTGTCCGGTATCAGCAAAATCCAGCGCCGAATTGGGGACCCGCGTCGAGAGCGAACGGGAAGCGTAAGCGGGAACAATCGGACGAGGGTCGGTGAGCGAATATAACTGCCGTGACTGGCTGTTGTCGAAAGCTCCGCCTCAGACGCTCGAGTTCTGGGTAATTTGATCGCAATCTCAGGGGAGTGTAGATGTGATCTCGTTATCGTCCTCAGACGGAACAACTGGTTCCAAACAAGTATAGTACGCTGACAACACGTGAGTCTATCACAAGGCTTTGCCACACAGTGTACAGGTGCTGGTTCTTGGAACAGCACCATGGAAAATAACGAGAGAAGCGAGTTTGCAATGTCAGTATTCCCCGATACAAGCCATATTGTATCTATAACCTCCAGCCTGGAGGTATATTAATGCTGACAGGAAATGGTGACAAGAGATCGTTGAAATGCGTCTCAAGCAGCGAAGTTCGCTCGGGAGACAAAGGGCAAACGCCGTGGATATTCTTCGTACTCCCAAACGACACGTCACCCTAGGGGCCATTCTGTAGTCACATTAGACTAAAGCGTTTCTTCCGTTGTGAGCAAGGGTTTGCAAGAAACAAGAACCAAGCGCACCGGCTGGCTAACGCTCCTCATTAAGGCCACCTTGAACTCGAGCACCGAAGTCTCGGTCAGATCATACACCTCTCCAACTGGATTTCAGTCTCAGAGCTGAGCAAAACGCATCGTGAGCGATTGAGCCCGAGAACAGGTGAGCCAACAACTTACCCTAACAATCTCAATTTGGGTAATTACTGACAGTCTGGGATGATATTATTGATAGCTGAGAGAGAATCAGTGAGATGGCCCACCCCAATCAGCGCGTGATGAAAGATCCAAGGTACCACGGTGCATGTAAGACCAGCCACCTCAAACGGCACTCAACATTTCAGCTCTAAACGTGCCACACAGTTGGAAAACAGATCGCACCGCATGAATAGCCTAGAGAAACCATGGAACGAGAACGAAACGATGAGTACACACATCATTGGTGCCGATCCGTTTCATATCAAAGACAACGGTTAATTTTGCCAATGTGTCGAGTGGGGATACGATAATTTAACAGGATTATTTCTAGCTTGCAGTACTGTTGAAGTCAATGAAGGAGGCCCGACTCTCCCCTGGGGCTTGCCACGTACCATAAGATAATCTCACCATGCTCTGATCAATCAGATCATCAACTCTACAGTCGTGCTTGGTAGGCCTTTCATTTTCTTGCCTTTCGTGCCCTGCTCCTTGAATTTTTGCACTCTGTCAACGCCTCGTTCGCATTCCCATTCCAGTCTGGTACAGCGGGAGAGATCCGTTGTCACCCGCGATGGATACACTATACCCGAATGCAGTGTTGACATGAGACACTGTATCTCGGCTATGCTGCTGTCGATCAGGCCTCAGGTATGTATAGGGTGGAACATGGGTGAGCTTCACCCAGTGCTTCAACAACTCCCTGTTGAATGTACAGTGATACCGTCATGTACCTTGTCAAGATCTTTGTCATCCTCATTGTTTCTGCTGTGTTTGCGTTTGCTAAGCATGATCCGGTATGCTTGTTTGTTTCCTCTCCAGTCCTAGGAGGAAAATTCGTTCACAGTAGCTCCCTTCGCAGGGGGATGATCTCAACATGCCGAGCAACTGTAGAAACTATATTGATGACTGCTTCCAGAACGGTAAGATCACTGTTACCCCATCGGCTCTCTCACCGGTAAGACACACATTCCACCACAGGCTGTCAGGGTGCGTTTATCAACCACGACGACACGCTCGGGCTATGCACTGCGGGTACCTACATTACGTGCCCTTGCGACAGGTGCCGTAACTATTCTGGCAATTGCTCGGATGATGGCTGTCTCGGGAATATCAAGTGTATTGAGAGACTCAGTAGTGGACCTGTCATACTTACATATGGATCTGCACTACTGGACAGTACCAAGGCTGTGGTTGTAACTAGTGGAGGGAGGCAGGGGAGAGACCCCCGCCGACACCTGGAGAGAATTGCAGTGGAGTTGGTTGGGACGAAGGCTACAGACGAAGATGGACTATGTACTGTACTGACTCCGCCCGGCTCCTCCCGAGGCCCCTGACCTACACTACCACACTAGGCTGCGTAGTTGTCACTGAAGTAACCGCCGATATCAGTGTGAACGCCCTCAAGGCCGAGTCCTTGCAACGGCGATCGTCTTGTTCTCGAGGTTGCATCGGGATCCCGCCGCAGATCGCATTGCGGTGGCAGCATGAACGAGGGGCGAGCGTGAACCAAGGGAAACCGCTGGTACCATGAAAACAGACATTGGTGTCGTCGACGTTCATTCTGAGACTGACGCCCTGCCATCTAGGATGACACTCAAGGTCGGGGACTTTCACGGCGGCCGTCTTGTTCTCGAAGTTGGGTCACATCTCGACCAGAGCTCCTTCCACACCATGGCCGTGCGGGTGGTACCGAAGATCTCGTTCGTGGACAGAATTCGGTCGTCGACACTGGTGGCCTCGTTCGAATTCCCGTTGGCACTGCAACTCTGGGATGCATCATGTTGAACGTCAACCCCCTCCCAATTCATGCTGACCAAACTCCGCTCACCGATCAACCGGTTGCCACTGAGGTCCTTGAAGCTGGCGTCAAGGTCGACAATACAGCATGAAATTCACTTATTGCATGTCGTTTTCGATTATATGTGTTTGTTTTCGTTTTCATTGCACAGCCACTTTGATTTCACGAAGTAACCTCATCTCGCCCGGGGAAATTATGTCAGGCGTCTGTGACGCACGCCCATGGCCAAGGCTAGTGCGGTACCAGTGCGACAACGATGACGATTGTGGTGGCTTCAGGCCCCTTGCTCATGGGCACCATCACGTCTGCGAATGCCACCACCATGACTGTGACGACGATGGCACGACCGTGGCCACTGCCGCCATGACGAGTCTGCAATGACAAAGAGGGCGGTGGTGTAAGGAGCCATGCTGCGACACCTTCACAATAAAAGGACCCTGCACCCATGTCAATACCATGCGCAAATGCCCGGTACGTCACCTTGAATTTGATGGATTATACTTGACGGTGCATGCACGGCATTCTCAGATCCACCTTCCTCAAGTGTTGGCTCTGCCTTATCCATGTTTTGCCCTCGTCCTATCTCCGACGTGAACCATTGACGTGAACGCAAGGTTGTGTGTAAGCAAGGGTTGACATGTATCTGTACTCATCGGGATTCGTTCCCACCTTACAAAAGCCATCCGGCGATTTACAATGGGACGTCACTAATTGTCCATCCACCACATCCTTATCTGCCCCAGGCCATGCTGCCTGCTTGCTCGTTGTAATGGCCACCCCCATTTATTTCCCTTTAGTGCTAACGACTGTCCTCTCCACCTGATGACGATTACGATAATTCAACGTGTCAACGCGAATACGATTGTGGGTATGAATGAAGGTTCATGTTTGCATTTGCGTTTGACCACGACGCAGCAAGCGGTAATGATGCAGGATACTGACGTTGATGCTTACAAGCGTGTGTACCTAGGGTGTACCTGTCGTGGGTATTACCATGGGTATGTATTTCTCAACCTACACGCATACCGTACCCGCAGCAGAAGGTATCAACACGTTATACGTACGGATGAGGGCGTAGCCAGGATACCTGGGGGTATAGGTATAGTGGTAAGGATTTCAGCTAGTAGCAGCTTGCAGACTACTGCGATCCATGGACTACCACGCCAACATACATGGCTAAGGGCTTTCCCACTCATGGAGTAGGTCTTCGGCATTTGTTGGACTTTACCGCATTGTAGGCCATTACTGTACTCGTACGGAGTCATGCAGCAAGATCAGCATGGTAATACTATAACCATGGCTAGTTATAGCTGATGGTTCCCACTCAAAGGCCTGAGTTGTGCAGTTGACCGCCGACAAGTCCAAATCCAGAACAAACCCATCGAAATTGAATTCAGCCTACTTCATAAGCTCAAGCGACCAATTCCAACTGGATAACCTTTGTCGTTCATGCAGAACAATCCAAGATGGGATTGTCAGACCCAAAATGAAACACCCAAGTTCAAAATAGGTTTTGTCCGCTCCCGCCCCTCATACGCGATTGATCTAATCGGACAGCTCAATTTGGACGGGACGTCCAGCGTACGATGCTAGTAGATTTCAACATGTTTGGCTCTGCGGTTACATTATGACGGACAGCTGAACCAGATTTCTGATTAGGTGTCACCGCTGGCAATCTCATTGATATATCCGATGTGCATAAAATTATTGCCACATAGTCGGGTGGTCAATGCGTCTATTGTGGATATTATTTTATTTATTTTTTCGCCTACCACGCAACAAGAATAGGTCGGCGCATATCAGGATATTGCATCACATTGCCCTATGCATAGTTACAGGTACAACCCTGGTATTGTCCACCAGAACAAACCAAACCGCTGCTAGTAAGTTCTCCCGGCGCGCAGCCTTCGACGTCGTCGCATATTCCAACGACGCCATCAACGCCGATGTCGCACTTGTTGCAAGCATACCGGGCGGATAGGCCCGCAGTGCACCATCCGGATGTATCGTTCGGATCGGAAAACGCGCCCTCACAGCCTGTAAAATGCATGTTTTAGCGGGTCATTTGAACAAACGAGGGGAAATTATGTACCGCTCTCGAAGCAGCTGATAGAGTCGCCGCGATGACTCCGAGTCCATGCTCGGATGTCAGCGACCTGTGGAGAATGCTACGGTCAATGACTGTCCTGCTTGTAAGGGCAAACAATAACGCACATCACGACTGTCCATCCTGAGCCGCATCGCGGACGTCAGGGTAGCTGCAGTAGAGAGAGCGATGAAGACCGTGATGAGTTGGATTAGTGATTGGAGTTCGAACGAAGACATTTCCGTTGCAGTGACTCTCCCAAGTTTTTCCAGTGAGGTTGATATAGCTCGTCCGAATTGATATTTGAAACTGTTGTTTCAACGAGGGCACCGCACCTACCATCTCGAATTGAAACGTTGCATCATGCTCCTCACCTACCCATGCCTTGATGCAGGCTTGCTTGAAGGACATTCACCACACGTTGCTCATATGTATACCGTCGGATCAGACTAGGCTGGCCAAAACCGCGTCAAGTGTCACTAGTCACTATCCATTCTGATGCACCCAACTGAAACAAGAGGTGATACACGGTTACTTACCGTAAACTTCCGCAAGTAATTCGCGACTGTAGACCGGAAGCTCGATGCAATAGTAGATTTGTGTAGTGCCTCGCATACATCTAAGCTTCCTTCACCTGGTTACTGGTAAGACCTCACTATAGACTCCTGGATTAACTTGAGCCCTAGCGCCGGGGGGGTCGTAAAAGGAGACGCACCACGCACCGTCTTCGTAAACCTCGACTTTGCCCAGATTCGACCCGACCATCTGCTATATGTCAAGTCACCTTTGGACGGTCCAAGTTCCTTGCTGTACTTTAAGCCTCCAAAACTAGACTGTCTGTCAACGGTTACTACCTCATGGGTGACTAGCTCGAATCGGCCCCTATTTGACCCCCGAAAAACCTTTCAATTGGACCTGCCAAATCGTACGTCATTGGCCCCTAGAGATTCGAGTATTTCACTCTGTAAAGCCCCAGTTCAAGCTGAAGCCATGACAATGGTTGCCACGACTGCCCGGTTCCCCTTCGACAACATCAATGCTGACATCGTCCTCCACACCTCCGACCATGTCAACTTTCATGTCTTCCGGTGCATCCTTGTCCTTTCATCCCCCTTTTTCCAAACCATGTTTACCCTTCCGCAACCCCACTCATCCTCCCATCTTGATGCTTCCAACTTGAATGCGAACGAGAATGAATGCAGTGACAACACAATGGATCCATCTATCAGTGTCCCGGAGGATAGCCTCACACTCGACTCACTCCTTCGCATCCTCTACCCCAACACACATTCTCTGTTGTTCCGTGACATCTCGCATGCTCGCAATGTTGCCGATGCAGCTTCCAAATACAGCATGTCCATCGCACTTGACAGGATTGGATCAATGATACAAGAGCAATTCCTCCTGTCACACCCATTGGAGGTGTATTTTATTGCGTACCACATGGGCTGGAAGGATGTGGCAAAGGCCGCAGCGAGACATTGCATTGATGAGAGTCTCCACATGCCAGCAACGGATGGTGGGTTAGACGAAGATGAACTCATGAAGAGTGGAATGCTCGATTACCCTAGCGCAGGTGTTGCATACCACAGGCTGGAGACGTACCGCTATGCCTGCCAACAACAGTTGAAAGACATGACAATGATCAAGATTGCAACACATCCAGAAACCTCAGAGCCATATCTTTGCGACGGACTCACATTATGTACTCCATGCTCGAACAATTGGGTCGAGCAGTACGTGAAGAACATGGCGAAAAGGCTGTCAAAGCGACCCATAAGTAACTCCGATGCCCTTGATTGTCTTAAATCAGCGCCAAAGTCAATATGCGGCTCGAAGAAATGCGATATCGATGTGATGGCTGATATTGGGCCAATTGCGATCATGAAAGTTGTAGGGAGGTGGGAGGAACTACTTTCGGAGGTACGGCATGTCGGAAAATGGTTGATGGACGCAGGATGACTGACTGTCGGCTATGCAGATTGAGCTCCGAATCTCTTAATTCCGATGATTCTGATTACGAGCTCATTTTAGCTTGGGAGTCATAGGGTAGAATAACAATACCAACTCAGTGGGTATAAAGATCAATCTTAATAGCAAGTGCGTTGAGACAAGATCACTGTTTACTCTTATGATATTTCAAGTGAGCATGAAGATCGATGAAGTCGCGTGTCCTTCTAAGAGTCCGAAACGACAGGTGGAAAAGCGATGAATTCAGCCAATGTTTGAAGTTCAAGTTCGAAGAGTGTGTTCACCTCCTCGTAACGTCCCAGCGACGCATAATCGGAAAAAAAGTACTTGCCTGAGCCTAGGTAGTGTCATAACCTCAGCGCTCAGCTGAGCGACGCTAGTCAAGAATGCAAGCTGACCTTTATATGTGAAACTTATAAGTGGTTGGAAGCGAGCGCTTGTCAAACCTCAAGCTTTCAAAGAGACTGAACACAAGTAACGATGGTCTGGCAGCTTGCGTGAGCTTAATGGATTTTTTGTGATGCGTGGATAGAGTCGGGAACAGGGCGCTGGTGCCACTACAGATCAGTACTAGCCAACCAGATCCATCACTGCAGATACATAGCACATGCATGACACCTTTCTGTATCGATGTCACCGAACGGACAATATATAAGGAGTGCTTGTAACCCCATTTGCATACACATCACGTGCAGTACAGTATTATCTACTAGCCACCCCTCATCTAGATACCAGACACCGCCTTGTACCCGTACCTCGCAGTCACCATACAGATCATGGTCTAGTTCATTCCCGTCGACCCCTCGTGTTCTTGCTATTAGCCAGGGCGAGCTTCCACGTCTCCAACTTTCCTGTTGTTCATTTCACCTTCTCCGCTAAATATCCTTCAACCCGCCGATCCTGGATGTGGTTCCCTAACTGGTTAGTCGATCTGGGCAGCAACATGGCACCCCTGGCACCTCTCCGACCACAGGCCTCATCTTCCGACAAGCCTCCCAGTCATCCAGTCAGTTCGTGGCTAGACCACATGGCGTGGTTTGCCTTCGCAAATTTCGTGTATTACTGTATATATGCCACGTGCCTGGCATGCATCAACAAGGGTGCTGACACCCGAGAGATGATCCAGACGCTCGTCGGAGTCTACATTGCGATTACAGTGGTGTTGTATATCCTGCTGTATTTGGGCGTGGCGAATATCCAAGGGGGTTACGACCTTTCGGCAGCCTACTGGGGCTATAACTTCGGCCTACTCGTACTTGTGCAAAACACCACCGCTGGCACATACGTCATTTATCGCCTAATCGACACGGTGAGTCATACTTACCATCTATCTTGCTGCTTTCAATTCACCTGAGCGCCCGAAGTCCGTCCTCGAATGGTCGTCATCCCCTTTTTGGGTAACGACAGCAGTTCTCATCATTTTTCTCGCAATCTCGTTTGGTGCCACCTGCTGGTGGTATGCGAACGCGCTTTGGACTTCGATGGGGCTCGTTTCCCCTTCCTTTACCATGAAGATGTCTCCTGGCCTTTGGCTCCCAACCCAGCCCCCCGGCCCCTCCCCCCCACAAGAGTCCCAGAATGTTGGACGCCAGCAACAAGTTCCTACTCCTGCGTGTAAGTTAGCTGTGGCCTTTCTGCTCGACTGCTAATTGGCCAACATTGTACCTCGTGCAGCTACTGCAACTACATTGCACAGTACCGTCAACTTAGAAGGCGCACAACGTTTCCAATCCGAACCTGGTCGGCTGGCGCAAATGGCATGAAATCCTTCAGGAAGCTAAGCACAGAAGGTGATCATCAAGTTTATGCGCAGCAGGTATGTTGCACGTGTTTGAGTACGTGGCTGCGAAGACGATTACTGAGATGCACACAAGATTCCCTCCAAGACACCGGCAGAATTCCCTTCGAGATGTATGCAAGATTCCCCTGGAGATGCGAAGAGAAAAGCACGCGCACGACTGCAAAACACAACACAGCAACACCGAGCATGTCCGAATTTCCTATACAACTGGGTGTCAGAGGCATCCACGCGCGAGACGACGTGGAGAACAGGGTGAGATACAGGTGCGTACAAACGAGGATAGATTGAACGAAGTAATGCCATGAAAACGTGTGATAAACGTAGTCTTTAAAGTCGTCACTTTAAGAAAAAAGGGGAATGGACAAGCGTGTCTCTCTGGCGGGGGTAAGCACACAGGCACCATCACCCCTGCCAATACAGTACCCCGGGTATGGACGTGGCAGGTATGGTAAACGACACGCACCCGACGGAGGACAACGTGACAGGCACTGACAGCAAGGGACAGGCACCTAGCCCGTCCCACACGTCATGCCGTGACCTCGATCGTCGGTACGCCCTTGGCAGCCGCACCTTTGCCCGTCGTGGCCCCCGTGGGCCTCTTGACGCTCAACCACCCATGCGAGAGCAGGTCCCCCGCGCTCGGACGCGCCGTATGGTCGAGCTCGAACGTCCGCGTCAAGAAATCCCCCGCGTCGGACGAAATGTCGGACGGGATTGCCGGCTTGGCCGACTGCCCAATCTGTGTTGCACTCTGTCAGGGGGATCACGAAGACACCGCGCCGCGGACGCACTTTGAAAATGGCTTGCATCTGCGTGAGCTGTGCCCAGGGGTGCTCGCCCGTGAGCATCTCGACGACTAGGCAGCCCACGCTCCAAATGTCCGCGGCGCTCGTGTGTGCCTTTTGTTGCACCACCTCGGGCGCCATCCAAAACACCGAGCCCTGCAGCGACGGTCGGTTCATCCGTTTTCCCGTGAGTAGATCTACCCCGACGCGTCAGTACACCCTCAGTCGACGACCCAACACGCAGACGCACTGCCGTCGACTTTTTTGGAGATGCCGAAATCGGAAATTTTGATACCGCCTTTGTTGTCGACAAGGATGTTGGCGCCCTTGATGTCGCGGTGGATAATGTCCCGCTCGTGCAGGTAGTTGAGCCCCTGCAAAATTTGCCGGACAAAGTTCTTGACGAGCGGTTCCTCGAACGCGCCATAGTTGCGTAGGAGTGCTGTCACGGACCCGCCAGGGACGTACTCCAAAAAGATGTTGAGAAAGTCGTCGTCGACGGAGGAATCTAAGACAAGGTTCGTCAGCCAGGATGACGCTCGGCGCATGACACCGCTTTACAGAGATACTGCACAATGTTGGGGTGCGAGAGGTCCTTGAGCAAGTCGATCTCGCGCTCGAGCGCGCTGAGCATGCTCTTTTTCCGCTCCTCGTTTGGTGCGGACCCCGTCGGCAGCTCGACCTGCTTGACCGCCATGAGGAGCCCATTTACGGCATCCATGCCCAGGTACACTTTGCCAAACGATCCCGCGCCAATCAGGGCCCCCTTAATCCATTTGGTGCCTGTTTCGGATGGGATCAGTGACACGAAACGAACCGGCCCAGCGGCGCACCTCCGCTCGACGTCATTGCGCGCCCCGTCTCGTCATCTTCCTCTGTTTCATCCTCCTCCTCATCTTCCTCGTCCTCAAACACCGTCTCCTCTGACAGACTGGTCACGTCGTCAATGTCCGGCTCGACCTTGGTCCAATCTTCGGCCCCCTCGACGCCCATGTCCACCGCCATGCTCTGCCGCCGGTTCTCTACCTCTGCAGTGATCTCGTCGACAGTCAACAAGCTCGCCGTGTCCGACCGGTCCCGCTTGCTCCTGAGCTCCGTCATGAAACTTGTCCGCTTCGACGCGTTCGAGCTCGTCCGAGACAGCCGCCGGCTCCCCGTGAGGTCCTCCATCGACTCGGAGAGCGACTCGGTCGGGAACGTTACCGGTGGAAGCAAGTGCGGCTTAGCGTCAAGCCCGGACAGCCTCTCGACGTCGTCGCCGGTGAGGATGACCGAGTTGCCGTCCTCAGTTGAGAGCGACACGCGCGGCGCGTCCTCGGCCTCGCTCGCCACCGTCGAGGCCTTGCCCATCGACAGGACCGAGCTGCGCTTCGACGCAGAGCCCTGTGTGCTTGTGCTGAACCGCGACGGGAGCGGCGGCGGGTTGAGCGAGAGCATGCTCTCGCGCTTGTAGCCGCCCACGGTCGACGCGCGCAGCATCATGCTGTGCCGCGCCGTCCGGAGTGCCTTCTTCTCCGCAAAGGGGAAGTACTCGGTCAGGTGCGTCGTGATGAGCTCGCTTGGGGGGCGTTGGCCAAAGAAATTGCGCAGTTTGGAGGGCCGTTTGGCGGAGGCTTGGGTAGGCGAGATGGGGGCTTCGAGCGCCTTTTCGGGGTCGCGTACGCCGAGGCCGCTGAGGATACTGATCGTGCTCGCGCGTTTGATGGCCTTGTTGGCGCGCTGGCCGTCGCTGGTCGCGTTCGCGTACTCAGAGAGGGGTATGTCAGCAGGTTCGTCGTCGGGTGTAGCTTGGCGTGGGCCGAAGACGCCGCGGGCAGGGGAGGTCGGGCTGGACGTGCGCGACGAGGTCACGGGCGGGTCTTCGCCAAATATACGCGCGAGGGCCTTGGTCCGTCTAGCCCGGACGACCCGGCGGAGCGTCAGCCCCTGTTCCTTGAGGGCGTCGAGCGGGCCATGGCAGACCGCCAACAGCTCGGCTTCGGAGAGAGGCTTTACTATTGGCCGGTCAGCGCTATGCATGGTGGCGGAACGCGACACGCACCGGTATCGTGCTGGTCGTCAGTCTCGAGGTATACACACCAGCCGTCGACGCTGAGGCCGCCCTCGTCGGTCTCAACGCGGTTCATGATGTTGGCCGCGTCGTCCTTTCTGCGGGGCATGACGGCATCGAATTTGCGCAAGACTTTTTCCATGATCTCAATGCCACCCGCACAATCGGCGACATCGACGACGCATGATCGACCGTCTTCGGGAAGAATAAACTTGACGAGTTTCCTGCGAAGATCATCCAGGGACGGCTGTTGATTGTGTGATATCGGATGAAACGGGCCGCGTCCGACGGTGAAGGCCGGGGATGCGGGATTCGAGGGAGAATTTTGAAAAGATTCAACGATCGGAGACAACGCTGCCCCGGCAACGGTGGGCTGTGCAGATGCATATGGATGCTGTGCGGTGCCTGAGGTGGACGGACGTGGGGGCAGTTTGGCACCGGGAACGGAAGTCATGGGAGAACTCAGGCCGCCGAAAGAGATGTTCCTCCCATGTGCAGTACTGTTGGCAGGACGCGGTGATGCATAAGGCGAAGGCGAACGTAAGGTCGGTTTGAGAGTGGAGGCAGCAGACCGTGGGTCGGAAGGGAGGCCGTAAGGAGGCCAGTTATTGGATGGGGCGCCAGACAAGGGTGTGAGCAGGTTTTGACTAGGCGGGGCAGGGGCAGGAGGCAGGGGCGAGTTGGCGTAAGCGGTGGGATCGCCCTGGTTTGGAGTGCGTGCACGAGGGCCAGTGACCGGGTGTAGATTGCGGGCGGAGGAGCGTGCGGTAGGCGGTTGAGGGGGCTGGCCGCGGGGTGCGGGCGGGAGCGGAGGGAGGGAGGGCCGGGTCGCGGAGGGCGCATTGGTCGCGGGCGTGGACGCGGCGGACGAGCTGGCAGCCGGCTGGGGCAGGGGCCGTATGGTGGGGGGCGGGCGCGTAGGATCGCCCGAGTGTGGTTCGCGGATGAGCCGCGGCAGATCTGGTCGGGACGAGTTCGGAGGGAGGACGAGCGGGGCGGGTCTGTTGTTGTCGAGGCGCTTCGGGACGCGTGAGGTGGGGGACGGATCGCGACCGTTGCTGTCGCGCGAGTTGTCTCTGGAATGGGCGCTTTGGAGACCGTTTGGCTTTGGGAGGTCGCGGGGAGCGTCGTTGGCCGCATGGAGGAGGGAGCGGGTGCGGGTGAGGGCGGGTGTGGGCGGGCTGGCTGCGCGGGCGGCGTTCCTGAGGCGGAGGGACTTGACACCGTTGAGGATGCGGAGCCTGTCGCCAACGCTGGAGATGCCCATCTCCTTGAGGGTGTCGTGGTCGAGCTCGAGGAGGACGTCGCCGCGGATGTCGTGGTCCCTGAAGGCGTCGGCGTGGACGGTGCATCTGAGGTCGGCGAGCCATCTGGCGACGTGCGCGTCGGACCAGGCCTTGAGACAGTCGGCAAACCAGGCGCCGTCGGCCATGGGAAGGGGAGAAGCTAGTGCTCGGTGGGCCATAATTAGCTCGCATGGCTCGGTTCAACACGTGACCGACCCGGCTCGATAAGGCGTTCTAGGCCCGTCCATGCCGTATATATCCGGAACGTAGCTCGCCTCGAATTCGCCTCCGTTTCAGCTGGTTCACCTTCCTGCACTCTCCTCCGCACGGGGCACGTTATTTATCAACGACCCCGTCATGATCCCCTTCCTTCTTCTCCTCCTTGCCGCCCTCGCCCTCGCCTCGCCCTACAACCCGAATCTCCTCCAGTACAACCTCAACTTCAACCAAAATGCCCAGCAGCCCACCGAGTACTACACCAACAGGTCCAACATCACCTACACGCCCTCCCCCCAGAACTGGCGCGCCGTCCCCTTCTACACCGTCCTCATGGACAAGTTTGCGGACGGCGACCCCACCAACAACCAGTTCTTCGACTCCATGTACGAGTGGGACTGGCGAGAGACCCAGCTCCGCTACGGTGGCGATCTCAAGGGCCTTGCCTCCAAGCTCGACTACATACAGGGCATGGGCATAAAGTGCATCTACATCTCCGGCACCATCTTCGTCAACATGATCTGGCAGGCCGACAGTCCGTCTCCCCCCACCTGCTCCCTTCTCCGGCTCACATTCCCACAGGTTATTCCCCCCTCGATTTCTCCGTGCTTGACCCCCACTGGGGCACCATCACTGACTGGCAACAGTTCATCGACACCGTCCACGCCAGGGGGATGTACATCATGCTCGACTTCACCGTCGGAACAATGTCCGACCTCCTCGGCTTTCAAGGGTGCGTCCTTTCTCTCCCGCACAGCCTCGTTCCCTCATCGGCCATCTATCCCCAGCTACCTTAACATTAGCGCCCCCTTCAACCTTAATCAGTATCAGGTTGTCTACAAGAATCCAAACTATATGCCATGGAACTTTACCCAATACGCCGACTTTCAGGTCCGTCCTATTTTCGTCCCTGGTCCCTTCTGACGTCGGCTCCCGGCCCACAGTACAGCAATGAATGGAACTCCTCCTGTGTGTTCCCTAACTTTTGGCAGGACGATGGCCAGCCCCAGAACGTGTCCGCACCTGGCTGCTATACCTCCGATTTTGATCAGTTCGGCGACATGGAGGCCTTTGGTGTCCACCCTGACTGGCAGCGTGAGCTCTCCAAATTTGCTTCTGTTCAGGACCGTCTTCGGGAGTGGAAACCCGAGGTAATGGCAAAGCTCCAGGTTTTTTCCTGCATGGTCATCACCGCACTCGACATCGATGCCATCCGCGTCGATAAATCCACTCAGGTCACCCTCAACGGCATGACTCAATGGGCCGTCGCAACCCGTGCTTGTGCCACAAGTCTTGGCAAGACAAACTTTTTTATCGCTGGCGAGGTCACGGGTGGTGACACGTTTGGATCGCTATATTTGTACGTCCGATCCCCTTGCGCCATATCATTTCCTCTACTTATCTCCTTAGGGGTCGTGGCCGCACCCCCTTGGAGCTCCCCTCGGGCTTTCTTCAGGCCGCTAACCTCACCGAGGCAGACAACCAGTACTTTCTCCGCAACCAAGGCCAAAATGGCCTCGATTCCTATGCCTTTCACTACTCCATCTATCGTTCCCTCACACGTTTCCTTGGCATGGATGGGAACCTCGAAGTCGCTTATGATCTCGATTCCAATTTCATCACCGCGTGGAATGAAATGTTTGTCAACAACGATTTCCTAAATGCCAATAACGGCCAATTCGACCCGAAGCACATGTTTGGTGCGAGCAATTTCGATGTCTTTCGATGGCCTAGCTTGGAAAACGGGACAATGAGATCCGCACTGGGGCTGTTCATCACAAACTTGGTCATGCCTGGTATCACTTTGGTACGCCCCCTGTTCAGGCTGTCCCACGTTCGGCATCACTGATTCGAGACCCAGTGGTACTATGGCGAGGAACAAGGCTTTTACTTGTTTGACTCCACCGCCTCCAACTACCTTTTCGGGTACGTTTCCTCTCGGCAGGCACTGAATTACTCCTGACAAATGTGCATATACCCAGACGTCAAGCCATGATTAGCAACAAGGCATGGCAGCGCCACGGTTGTTACAAGCTCGGCTCAGCCCAGTACTTCAACTGGCCCCTCGAATCGGCTCTCCTCGGATGTAATGACGACTGGAATTCGCTTGATCATTTCGACCCGACGGCTGATATGCGTCGCTTGATGAAACAGTTCCTGTACCTCCGTTCCACATACAATGCACTCCAGGACGGATGGGATCTCGTGCAGCGCGGTAACTGGACGTTCGACATTCAACGTCCCGGTTCAAATGGTACTGCCACAGAGATGGGTCTGTATTCCATCTCTCGGGCCGGCATCTCGGGCGTGCAGACCCTAACAGGAGATTACACCGACCAAGTGTGGATGCTCTACACCAACATGAACCAGACGACGACGTGGTCGTACGACTGTCAAACCGCTTTGTGGATTTCTTCACCCTACGAATCTGGCACCGTCGTTCAGAACTTGTTGTATCCCTTTGAGCAGTATACGCTCCAGGACTCGGGATCGTCGTACTATGGCAATGACACTGCCCCCTGGTACGGTTGTCTGGGCAACATCACCATGGATCCATATGGGATGAAAATCCTCGTACCCTATACTGAGTGGGTCGCTCCTCCGCCCATGCTCACGCGCTTCCTCCCCGGTCACGATGCTCGCATTACCGTGACCCCAGGGGAGTCGAACGCGACGACAATCGACATTGTTCTCGAGTTTAGTACCCCCATGACCTGTACCAGCATCACAGACAGCATCTCACTCAACATGTCTTCTTCGGGTATTGGCGGTCCACCGACGCTAGACCCGAATTCCGTGGTGTGTAATACGGTCACGGATCCGGTGATGACGAGCGTCACCGGGGTAGTTCCCTCTGCTTTTTCGTGGTCTGCAACGCTGAATAATGTTCCTGATGGCATTTTGGAGATCGTGGTGAATAACCCCACTTCCCAAAATGGGTCTACTACCCAGGTGAGTCTTGGTTCTGCTCGGAATGACAGCACGTTGAACGTGTCGATAGGCTGTCGATCACCTGCTTTTGCGCAAGGGCACCGCCGATAACATTATGGTCTTCCCTGACTCGGATTACGACAACAGTGCATTCCAACGCTCGGACGGCCAGTACACGTTCACGCACAAGGCCTATGGTGCGGACATGTTTAGATACTCTGGTAATTTCGGACAGAGTTGGTCTAATTGGACAAATTGGGAAAACGTGTCGACCATTCCTTCCGACATCGTCAGCAATCCCGATACTTGGTGGACAGGGCAGCATATTATGGTCCAATGTACGTTGCATGCTACTTCTCCTTGCCGACTGGCTCAACATTTTGTGCCTTGGTAGATTGGAGCCAAGTCGCTGCGAGTGCAACTGTTGTCCTACATGCCGATCTCAATTACAACACCCAGCGCCGCGTGCCCCAGTTCCTCGCCCGTGGTCCCTTCAACGACTGGGGCTATGACCAAGGTATTTCAGCCGTCATGAACCAGATCGGCGATAGCACCTGGGAGCTCGAAATCATGTCCGTTTGGCCTACATACGTCCAGATCAACGTGTTTGGATACGACGACTATTACTACGGTGACCTCGACGCGGACGGCATCATGGACCGTCTCCCGCCTAACACGTTTGCGTCCAACTACCTGAACATGTCCGCTCCGCCATATCCAGCGCTAGCTTGGTCGTTGGTGATCGACGATCAGACGCTCGCGTGGTCACTGCAGCCCCGTGGTGAAGCGTCCGTTGGTGCCATCATGTATGCGCTCCTGTTAACCATCCCCCTCATTACCGGTACGGCTGCCGTGGGGATCTTTATGTGGTCCTTTTACGGTATCCGTCACAACCGCTACGGTGTCAAGGCCAAGGGTCCGAGCAAGTACCTTCCCATTCTTGGCAGCATCGGGAACAAGTCGACGACGGAATTCAAGGACAGCACGCCCATCACGGAGAAGATCTTTCGTCCGAAGCACCAGTTGGACATCATCGGATGGCCCGAGGACAAGGACAAGCGTCGCAAAGTGCTCATTTCCACGCTCGAATACGAAATCTTTGACTGGAAGCTCAAGGTCAAGATTGGTGGCTTGGGCGTCATGTCGTCGCTCATGGGCAAAGCCATGACGGACGTGGATCTCATCTGGGTTATCCCCAAAGTCAAGGACCTGGAATACCCCAATGGCGAACCCGCCGAGCCGATCGAGGTGATCATTTTCGGCGAAGCCTACCTGATCGAAGTGGAGACGCACACGCTCGACAACATGACGTATGTGTTGCTCGACAGCCCCGTCTTCCGTGCACAGACGAAATCGGACCCATACCCCGCTCGCATGGACGATCTCAGTTCCGCCATCTTTTACTCGACCTGGAATCAGGCAATCGCGGCCACCATCCGCAGGTTCCCGGTGATTGACATTTACCATATCAACGACTACCATGGTGCGCTCGCGCCCATCTACCTCTTGCCCAAGGTCATTCCGGTCTGTCTCTCGTTGCACAACGCCGAGTTCCAGGGCCTGTGGCCCCTCCGTACCAAGGAGGAGATGAAGGAGGTCTGTTCGGCGTTCAACATTAGCAAGGAGCACTGTACAAAGTATGTCCAATTTGGGAACACGTTCAACCTCCTCCACGCGGGCGCGTCGTACATTAGTGTCCATCAAAAGAGCGTTGGCGTCGCCGGGGTGTCTGACAAGTACGGCAAGCGTAGCTGGGCGCGATACCCGGCGTTGTGGACGCTCAAACACGTTGATTCGCTGCCGAACCCGGATCCAACAGACATTGCCGCGCTGGACGAGAGCCCAGTGTCGATGCGAGATATACAGATTGATGAGGCCGCGGAATCGCAGCGACCCGAGTTCAAGAGGCAAGCGCAAGAGTGGGCGGGCATCAAACAGGATGCAAATGCGGATCTGTTCGTCTTTGTCGGTCGGTGGTCCAAGCAAAAGGGGGTCGATCTGATCGCCGACGTCATGCCGTCGCTGTACGTCGCCTACGTGTGTCACTTGCTGATTCGTGCCGCTGACGTTTGCGTCAGGTTGGAGAAGCGCCCCTCGATCCAACTCGTGTGCGTGGGGCCGGTCATTGATCTCTATGGGCGTTTCGCGGCTGAAAAGCTGGCGCGGCTGATGGAGATGTATCCCGATCGCGTGTATTCCAAGCCCGAGTTTACGGCACTACCGCCATACTTGTTTAGCGGTGCGGATTTCGCGTTGATTCCCTCCCGCGATGAGCCGTTTGGTTTGGTCGCCGTCGAATTTGGGCGCAAGGGCGCATTGGGTGTGGGGAGTCGGTTGGGCGGTCTCGGTTTGATGCCTGGATGGGTGAGTCGCGGTCGATTGGGCCTGTGAATATGGCGTGTTGACGGCTCGTTGGCAGTGGTTCCCGGTCGAATCCACTTCAACGTCCCACATGTTGTCGCAACTGTCCAAGACGATCAAGTTGGCGCTCAAGTCGACGCAGGAAGAGCGCGCGATTCTCCGTGCGCGATCTGCCGTGCAGCGCTTCCCTGTCGTGGAGTGGCGTCAGCGGATGGAGGACATGCATCGGCGAAGTATCCAGACGAGTCGGCGTGGGGCGGGCGTGAACGCGTGGCGCGAGTCGGACTGTGGGATCGTGTCGAGCCAGCTGATGGACGACACGGACGACTGGAACCCGGTGAACCAGGGGATTCCTGCGCAGCCGGACTGGGACGTGACGAGCCTGGCGTCGTCGTCCCCACGGCATCGGCCGATCTCGCCACCACACTCGCAAGTGTCGACGCCCAACGACGAGACGTTCCTCGTGCCGCCACGCTTGGGCGGCCCGGGGTCGTCGTCGATGCACTCGGACCAATCGGACGACGAGTTTGGGTCGCGGCGGAGTGTGGTCACGGGCCGACAGGACTTTGGAGACTTTTTGGAAAAGGCGAACAGGACGATCGCGCAGGAACAGCGGAACGTGCCAGATCCGTTCTTACAGCCGGACACGCCACTGCGGCCGTTTGGGGTGCATTCGCGCCGGGCGTCGATCGAGTCGATTTCGACAATCGTGGAGGAAAAGACGAACTCGCCGTTGAACAAGGCGGTCACGTCGGTATGTATCTCTTCTTGGAGGGGGAGACGATTCTTGAAAGGCACTGACGCTGGGCACAGTTTACGGATTCGGACGGCGGCGTCGCACAAGAGTTTGTGCAAAAGTTGCAGTCGCTCAGCTCAGAGAATTCCAAGGGTGAGCTGTCAATCGAGCGGTTCTTGGTCAAGTCCGAGGAAGCCTACTTTGAACGGGTCCGACGGGACAAGCTGTCAAGCGCAGCGAGTTATATCTCGTCACATCGTGATTCAGTGTGGAGTACGCACACGCTGGAGGACCGGTCTCGACCTGGGAGTACGTGTGCTTGTGCTTTGATGTGGACTGGGGCTAATGTGGCTCTCGTAGCACCCGGTACGCCGAGCACCCATCCGTTTGCGAGTGACATGTTGCCATACGGCGGTGACGTTGTAATTATGAACCGAGTTCAGCTGGCTCTGGCCCGAAAAGTGTTCGATTGGCCATTGTATACTATCATCATCGCGCTTGGGCAGGCACGTCGTTTCTTTGGCGCCCCTTGCAGCGTGTGCTGACTGGCATGTACAGATGTTAGCCGCCAACAGCTATCAAATGACGCTGCTCACGGGGCAAAACTATCAGTCCAACCTCCAGTTGTACGTCCTCGGCGGCATCTTTTTGGCGTCTTCCTTCGTGTGGTATTTCCTGTTCCGGTTTAAGCCGTCCGTCTACGTGCTCTCGTTTCCTTGGTTGTTCTATGGTATTGCCTTCTTCTTGATCGCTATTCCTTCGTTATCACCCTCGCTTGCGAAAACCCACACGATCATTTCGGATTTGGCGACCTGGTCCTACGCGGTGTCGTCGTCGGCCGCGTTTGTGTTCTTCGGGCTCAACTTTGGAGAGGAAGCGGTGCGTGTTGACCCTTTTTTTATATGGTTTGAGTTCTAACGTGCTTGGTTCGGTTTGGTTTGAAACAGGGCGCTGCTACTGAGGTGTGGGCGCTGCGCGCGTGCATCGTGCAGGGTTCGCAACAGATTTGGATTGCTGCGTTGTGGTACTGGGGCAGCACGCTGAATGCGGCAAAACCGACCAATTTGACGCCTTGGTGGACTGTATTCATCCTGTGGCCGTTGGCGCTCATGTCGTTCTTGTTTGCGTACCTGATTTATTATGGTCTTCCGGGTACGTTGGCGTTGGGATGCCGCAAGAGAGTTGACCTAATCCTTTATAGATTACTATCGTCAGACGCCGCCCAAGGTGCCCAACTTTTTCAGGACGCTGTTCCGGCGCAAGCTAGTGTTGTGGTATGGATGCGTTTTCCTGGTTTGTGGCGTTTCCAGACTGATGAACGACGGTGTCCAGGTTCCTTGCGTCCGAAATCCTGCGTGATTATTGGTTAAGCGGAGTACGTGGTGCTGCGTCCATTGACATGTTGTGCAAAGCTGATCAGGTCGCGTAGCCCTATGGCCGAAATTGGAGTTTCCTCTGGAACGTGCCAATTCCCAAGTGGCAGATCTTGTTGCTCATCGTTCTCTTCTTTATCGGGATCTGGGCCTTGATGTTGGTCGTCTTGATGCAGTTGAGCAAGACGCACACGTGGATCCTGCCCGTGTTTGCAGTCGGTTTGGGTGCGCCGCTGTGGTGTCAGGTGCGTCGTTTGTTGCTTGTTGGTGCACGGTGTTAATGACGTACTGGGTGTAGACCTTGTGGGGAACGTCGTCGCTCGCGCTGTATATTCCCTGGGCGGGCTCTGCGGGGCCTTATCTCGGGCTGGCATTGTGGCTCTGGCTGGGTGTCTTGGGTGCCGTTCAGGGCGTCGGTCTGGGAATGATTTTGCTTCAGGTAAGGGCGGTTGCGAACGAGGAGAGTGGATGCTCACGTTTCGCCTCAGACACTGTCTCGACTCCACGTGTGTGCTACCCTCGCCCTCGCTCAGATCATTGGTGCGATCTGCGTCATGGTCGCGCGTGCGACGGGACCGGACGCCATCGGGCCCGGTAGTGTGTTCCCCAACGTGGGCACATGGGATTTCTCGCAGGGCATTGCTGGAAGTCCCATGGCCTCGGCACCGTTTTGGATTGCGCTCATTTGTCAGCTCGTCATCGTGCTCGGGTATTTCTGGTTCTACCGCAAGGAACAGCTTGGTGCGTTCGTTCGTCTCGTCTTGTGCACGCGTTGACGTTCGTTTGATTTAGCCCGGCCATGACATGCCTTTTGCTATGCTTATTCCTTCCTCCCCATCTCTCTGTGTTCTCTGGACGTCTCTGCATTCCCCATATCATGGTTGCACCCGTCAATATACACAACATTATTTAGATACTGCGCTACATATATCCCATCCCCGTCTTTTTTTCCTGCTGAACGCTTGTTGGCTCTGAACGCTTCTTTTTCCTAGTGTACTCCTTGTGCTCGGCAGTCCTCCCCTCCTGGACGTGACGCTTACTTTAGGGACACTCGTTTCGCTCTCTTTTCGCTTTTTTTCTTCTTTCGTGCTTTTGTGTGCCATTCGCAATGGTTGGACGATGGACCTCGTTTTCTCCTTTTCTTCGTAACAAACGGGAAAAAAGCCAAAACGCGGCGGAGGGGGAGGGCTGTGCTGATGCTCGGGTCGTGTCTTAATAACATGCCACTGCTAACTGTATCCAGGCTGTCGTCGGAAGGTATAGACTTTTGACGGACATGTTGATGTGTTGGAAAAAAACAGGGAAAACAGGGCATGGTGTGACTCGACCGGATCGATGATCGTGATAGGTCGTTGGACCGTTATCGGTCGATTGGTGTTAGAGTCGCTTGTCGAGCGTGATCAGCGGCTGGGATGGGGTTGTAGAGCCCATGGGCCTGAGGGGATCGGTTCTTCGTGGGGCTTGGGTCACGGGTGTCAGCGGGAGCCTAAGAAATTGCAGCCGTGGTCCCGTTTGGAACGACGTCGCGAGTCGAGTAGGGGACCTTGGCATTGCCCACAAGACTCGTACTCGTGGGATGCTGTGGGAGCGGAGTGGGCGAGATTCAAGTAATCAGCTGCAAGCTGGAATACCCAAACGGAAGATGTAACCAGAGCTACGGAAGGAAACGGGTGATCTGCAAGCCAAGCATGTCCACAAGAAACAGGGCCATCCCCGGAATCACACATCCAGATATTTAGGAACTTTACTGGCACGCTCAGAGTGAGGAAAGGTATCTCAAATAAACGGAAAGTACAATAACATAGCGATACACTCAGATATAGATACTTTATTTCGACCCAGTGGAGAACTCTAGCAACCAGTGCATTGAGTAATAATCCAAAAGACAACGGAGATACTCACTTGTGACAGACTTTGTACCCTCAGAGATGGCGTGCTTGGCAAGCTCACCAGGAAGAATCAGACGGACCGAAGTTTGAATTTCACGAGACGAGATAGTGGATTTCTTGGAGTATGCAGCAAGCTCTGTGATTATGGATGAGACCAGAGGTGTGCAAGGGCAAAACGAGACACATACTGGATGCCTCGGTGGCAATCCGCTCAAAGATGTCATTGACAAACGAGTTCAAAATGGCCATAGCCTTGTTCGAGATACCCGTATCGGGGTGCACTTGCTTCAAGACTGTGTACAACTCATTAGGGGTCGTCACCAACCAAGCATGTGACTACTCACCCTTGTAAATGTAAGAGCTGTACGTCTCCTTGCGGACCTTTCGGCGCTTCTTCTTGTCACCCTCAGCGGCTGGTTGGGACTTGCTCGCAGTCTTTTTGGCAGCCTTTGCGCCTGCATCGGCCTTGGCAGGTGCCTTGGAGGCAGTGGAAGCAGGGGCTTTGCCAGCAGTGGACGCGGGCTGCGGTCCTCATCAGTACGCGATAAGCGATAAGAAAATATCTCACTCACTTTAGGTGCCATTTCTGGGTTTACAAAATGTACAAGATATGTGCCTGTCAGAAACCAAGTGTGAGCGTCATCGTTGGACGAGCAAGTTGATGTGTGCACACCGAAAGTGTGATCTGTACGAGCGAGCCTTGGTGTGGCGAGGTGGTGGTGGGAGGAAGAAAAGCGTCTGGACAGACGCGACTAATGACCTCAGCTTTTATGAATGGGCACGAACCCCATTTCAAGGTCCGCTTGCGATGCGGACATCACGTGATTCAACAGACCGCGCACGTCACGCGTTCGTCACAGTCACGCTTTATTATGGCTCCGTTCCCAACACGGACGTTTTTGTCGATGATCATATGTGGACGCGCGGGCAGCGTCAAACGCAAAAGGGTTACATCGCATTCACGACATATAGTCAACTAAACACGATAACAAACCAGTGTACAAGCTCTAATACACGAAAGCAAAAGTTGTCCATGCCAACGGGAAACCATCGCAACAAGATTACAAGTCCCTACATAAACTACGGCTCCCACCCGACCGACATGTTCCCAGAGACGATCATGTCGTCTCTCGCATGGTGCCCTTTGCGTCGATCACCTTGAAGTCTGCCGCGTAGTACGGGTACGGACTGAGCAAGGTCCCGAGACGAGGCAACACCTCGATCTCAAACTCCTCGAATGGGAACGCTTCACCGTCGATCATTAGCACACCGCTAGCAGTGAGGGGTTTAGCGCGGTATGCGGACGCTTTAAAATATTGGTTCTGTTAAACAGGATTAACGGGCTACTTTCCATACGTAATTCACATACGCACGGAGGTAAACCAATAGGATCGGCCAGCTTCAGCACCCTCCATCGCGTCGAGCAAGAACTTCCTGCCGACCTGGAAAGCTGGTGTCAGAAAACTGTATTATTTCACCCAGATACAAAAACATACAATTTCTTGAATTGAAATATCAATCAATCCGTCGTCAGGATGGGAAACTGGGAACTGCATCAAGGACCTGAAGAAGGATCAACATCAAGAAACAGTATCAAACGAAACTTGATCCGCGCACCGGCTAACATACGGACCCTTGCCAGCAAACATCCACAAAATGGGCTTGTCAAACTTGACCCAGTTCTCTTCCCGGGCGTCGGTCGCGACCGCTTGCTTATCATCGCTCGGAGAGATGGGGGACGCTGGCAAAGCGGGAGGTACACCCTTTGCTGCGCTTCTTCGTCGTGCATACAGAGCGTCCACCATCTGCGACTTGTCTTGTTCGACAACCTTCATGGACAACTCCATCTTGCAGGTCTTGCGCGTGACGACTAACGGAAAAAGTAAAATGAGACGCTTTGTCACAGGCACACCGGCTCCTGTTTACCTCCACGAAGGAATCCCCACACGAAGCGGAGATCGCCAATCCATCTAAGGTGTTCGGTTTCTATGTCTACGTCGGCCATGAGACCGACCGTTTGCGACATGAACGATATACGCTTTTGGTTTCCTTGCGTGAACGAAAACAGGTCGACTTTCATCGGTCGGCCTAGTCCAGCGATCACTCAGACACGATTGGCGCTACACGAGAGGACCAACACATGCCTTTGAGGACGTTGAGAGCAGCCGCACACGGATCCAGTCCATCACGAATGCCCAAAATATTCAACGAAAGACCATTTCCAGAGCCTGCGGGTATCGGTGCGATCGGAATGCAAAATGCGGCGTCGGGCGTCGGGTGCTTGGCGAGGCCGTTCATGACCTCGTGCACGAGGCCGTCCCCAGAGACGACGACCAGGGCGTCGTACGTGAGTGGCATGGACTGCACGATATCCATGGCATGGCCAGCGCGCGTCGTGTCTAGCAACGGGCGTCAGCACGCGCGACAGCCATGAGAAAGAGCAAGGACGAACAGGTTACGTCGAGGGTGCACCCGGCCGCTCGCAGTATGGGCTCCACCTTTTGGGTAAATATTTGGCGGGCTTTTCCCTGCCACAATATCAGTCGAGGGAGACCGACGGACGCGGGGAACGTACGGGGCCACCGTGTGGGTTGATGAGCACCCTGACCACCTTGGCGGGGTTAGCGCCTTGGCGGCGGAAACGGATGAGCGCCGGGAGAGGTCAAGGGGAGTGGGGAGCGCACCTTGGTATGCGAGCTGGACGACCGCGCTGCACCATTCAGCGGCCAATGCGAGCCTGTCCTGGGGGACGTCGCCCTGGACCTCCTTCATGCATAGGCACTGCTTGGCGGTGCGCCTCAAGTAGAAGACCTGGACGGTGGAGCCGGAGAGGGTGGCAGCGATAACATTCTGAATGGGAATCTCTGAATGACCGGGTTTAGCGGGGGGAGAGAAGAACAAAGAATGTTGTCTCTGGGTATCGGATCCGGTGCGAATCGAGAGGGCGGCGTCGGAGAGGGCGAGGGTGGTGAGGAGGCCACCTGGCGAGCCAAGGACGAGCTCCGTGGCGGACATTGTAAGGAGGAAGGGAGTGGGGTATGTTGGTGCCTTGCAGAGGCCTCCACTATATCTACACTCGGTAGCATCCTCACTTGCCTCTTCCGCAGCATTTGCCCCATTTGGTGGTCCTCGGCCACATTACCTCCCTAATTAGTGAGCCAACGGCCCGATGATCACTGCCAAGCGACATGGGATCCCGCAGCGAGGTCGTGGACCTGGTCGCCGATGAGTAAAATATACCCGGCCCCCTTGGTCATGTGAAGCTATCGGCTCCGCTCCTGTGTTTCACCCCCCGCACGAGACGCTTGCATGTGGCGCGCTGTCTGCAGGGCCCCCTCCCTTGCTAGCACTCGCTCACTCTTGGCACGCACCATGTCTGTAAACGTACACAACGTCGCCCAGGTCGGATTTGGAGCCGGAACAAACGAGCTGTACGATCGGTGCGCCGTCTTGGCAATGCCGCCCTTCGACGCCCAGCTGACACGTGGCCATCCCAGAGCTCGCCCTTCATACCCAGCGGACAGCATCCACTTCATCAAGAATGCCGTTGGCATCCCAGCTCCACTCAATGTTGTCGAGTAGGGCCGTTCTTCGTCCGCCCACACTGAAACACTGATAGGCTTTGCTCCAGAATCGGCGCCGGCACGGGGTTATTCACCCGTGCCTTGTTGGCGAACAAGGACGGTGAAACAGAGATAGCCTCTTTAAGGGCGATCGAACCCAGCGCTGGCATGCGGGAGGTCTTCAAGCAAAAAGTCAACCACGAATCCGTATCTGTCGCCGAAGGCACGTTCGATCATGTCCCGACCGTGGAAAACGGTTGGGCGGATCTCATCATCATCGCACAGGTCTGCTGATCTGCGTCATTCGCCCTATCAGCCCTGTGCACTAATAGAATGTTTCCTTGAATGTACTCATCAGGCCTTCCACTGGTGCCCTGATTATGGGAAAGCATGTGCTGAGTTCGCTCGCATCCTCAAACCAACCGGTGCCGTGGCCTTCATCTGGAACCTAGAAGACAGGTGACTGGATTTCCCCAACAATGATGATCCTGAGCTAATCACGTCATTAGAGATGCCGCTGGCTGGGTCGCTCAGCTGCGTGATTGCATAGAAGTGCACGAGAAAGGCACACCCCAGTATCGTTTGAATCTCTGGCGCCAGGCCTTCTCCACGGAAACCTACAACAACAATTTCAAACCTCCCGAAGAAAAGGAATGGATATATCATCTGGACACGTCGGAACAAATTTGTGTCGAACGAGCGCTTAGCAAGAGCTACATCGCTGCGCTTCCGCCCGTCGAGAAGCAAGCTGTCGTTGACGACATCAAAGCCATCGTGACCAAAGGTGACGGAAAGGTTTGGATCGACGAGAGCAACGGCGTGTTCGCATACCCGTACAGGACCCTGGTAGTGCTGTCCAGAAAAAGGTAGATAGACACACGAGCCTGCTGCAAACCCATGCATTCAGTGGCAAATACATTGATTGCGCAATGACTTACTTTCGTAAACGGGCAACCCCCATCACGCCGGAGGCAAAAACACGGCCCATAGCACGCAGCTCACCGCCCCCCAGACGACGCTCCACGTAATCCACGCCCTGCCCCACGCTGAATGTTCGATGAGTAGCCATGCCGCCGCCCAATACACCACCGGAAGCGAGGGCAGCACCCGCAGCGCGATCTGCACATGGGCGTTGAACGTGAGCAGCAAGGCGAGCACGAGGGCGTGAAGGACGTGTGGCAGCAGCGACGGCGCGAGAAAAAGCGACTCGGCGTCCACATCGCGCGACGCCCCCTGAGGCCCACGCAGACGACCGACCCAGCCCGGACACACCCGCCCCAACCGCGCGAGATACCACCCCGCAAAGACATACACGATCCCCAAGATCGGTAGCGCGAGCACAAAATTAGGCGCGTTGGCCACGGTCCAGTACCGCAGGAACCCGACGTCCCAATACACTGCCTGCACGTGCGCATACACGGACGGCAGCACCCCGTGGTCGCACCACCCCGGCCGGCCCTGACCGGGACCCTTGCCCGCACAGAACCGGACGTAACCCGCATAGTTGTGCCCAGCAAACGGGACCAGCGGGAGCGCGACGAGCGCGGCGCAATACGCCATCCGCGCCGGAGTGACCTGCCCCACCGCACGAACATCAGCCCCTGCCCGACCACCCAGGCGCCGACACGCACCGCCGCTCGCCGTCCATCGAGATACGGCTCGACAACCATCCCCCACACGAGAAAGCCCGCCAACAGGACCCCATTGCTCCGACACGCGCCTGCCAGCGCAAACCACGCCGCCGCGACCGCCCACCGCCCGCGCGCACACGCCCAGAGCCCGCGCCACGCGCAGCACGTGTACAGCGGCTCGGTATATGCGGCATACCGCAGCGCCGCGGGGCTGCTCGACAGCAGCGAGAGCGCGGCGCTCACAAACGCCGCCGAAGGCGAGCGTAGGTGCGCGCGCGACAGGCGGTAGAGTACGCGCGTGGAGTCGCACAGCGCTGCAAGGAGCGCACCGCCGACGAGCGGGGCGGTGTCGCTTGCGAGGCCGAGACGCGCGAGGGCTTGACCTGAGACGCGCATGAGCCAGGGGAGGGCGGGGAAGAAGGCCCAGGTGTGCTCGTAGGCGTGGCCTTGCTGTGCGACGAGGGCAAAGTGAAAAGCGTCCCAGCGGAGGAGGGAAGAGATCCAGGGAGGCGTGTCATCGTTGAGGACGAGCCGCGGAGACGAGTCGAAGAGGGGTAGCCAGTACGCCGACAATGTGATGAGCGCCGCGATCAGGACCCGGCTGAGAAGCGAGAGAAGAGTGAGCGTTCGCAAGTGGGCTCGCGTTTCAGAGAACATGGCTCGTCGGGACGCTGCGGGCTGTCGCAGGGATAGGACGGGTGCGGGTGGAGAAGGCGAGTCAATATTTGGTATAAACAGTAACAGTTACATGTCTAAAGGAAGATGCGAACGCCCAAATACCAAGGATAAAATCTGGCATCTGCGCAGCGACCCCGATCTTGCGAACAACGACGTCGGCCCACAGCCTACCATCATCAACTTCATCACAACAGCACGAAACGATGCGCAAACCTCTCGTCTGCAACCACCTTGTCCAACGAGGGCTCGTCCCAGTTTCGCTTGCTCCGAAACGACGTTCACGTCCACCGCCCCGTGCTTGTCCATCTCGAACGGGAGCTGCGCGTCCGATCCGCCAGGCGGCATAGTGGCACCGCTCGCCAACCTCGGCGCGATTGAAAAACCAGGCGCACGTCTTGATGGCAGTAAACACGACCGAGGCTTTCGTCCCCATGTTCTGTGTCGCCTCGCAAACGACGCCCACAAGAAGCACTGCCATCGCTGCCGTGAGCTTACTAGACACAATCCATACGCGGAACGTCTCGGAGGGAATGGAGGCGGAGGATTGGGCGAGAAGTGCCGTCGAGCGCCGCCCGGGGGTTCGTCGTGACTGGTAACTGTCGCTCCGACCATCAAGAGGGTACCTTTCGAATCTTGGTGTCACCTTTTCGACTATGGATAACTAACTCGAGCCAGCAGGCGCCTCGCACCACTCCACGGAAAAGCATAGCAATTGTAAAGTGCACAATTACGTACATACATGGATGCAGTCTTTGTCAAGCTGCTGTGGAATCTTCGCGGGACGCATAGGTGAGGCTTCGACAACATGACCACATCACGCACCGCCCTCCGAGTGGGGGGAATTCCCATCTACTTGTTCGATTTCGTCCTCCACAAGCGAATGGACTTGTCACTCCGTGGGTCTTCAAAGAAGCCACGGAGCCCACAGTATTCATGCCAGGGAAGCTCCCGACACGATGCTTGCAGTGCGCTCGCATACAATGCATCCAAGGCATGCACGACGCAACCAAGAAACATGATGAGGACCGGCATTACAATGACTGCGCCATTTTTTATGCATCGTCATCATCTGCATATGGGTAGTATATGAAACCACATACCGTATGCACCATAACCGTCGCGATGCTTTGCCGTGTCGAAGAAGTGGAGTAACAACGAGGACATTTGTATGGAGAACAACCCGACGAAACCGCAGTGGTATATGTGGGCCCAGCCGAAACCGTCCTCTCCAGGGTGTGTGGCTACATGATCCATGCCATAGAACAGAAGGATGGCAGATATGACGATCATTACACCATAGGGGAGCAAGCACTCTTGAAATAGCTGTGTGAAGCGGAACGGAGTGGCGTCCGGACCTGCCGGTGATGACTGAATGATAAGAGGAGTAGACATGCCAGCGAATATGATGAACAGTATCTGGGTGAAGATGACTGTCTGCATATAGTCGAGGAAAATCAGGAAACGACTCCAGCGTGGTTGGGGTACCGCGTCAGGATGTGTTTCCCCCGTGTGGAGCTGACAACATTGACAATGGTCAATTTCTTTCATGATGGAGAAGAGGTTGAGGTTCAAGTGAGATGGCTGATGAGTTAGGGGGCCTGAGACTCGTCGACTTAAGTCCCTCGGGACTGAATTGATTGCCAATATGGCTCCTATACCACCGACGTAAGTGTCCTACGTAGCGTCACGCGTCTGTAGAGTGACGTCATTTACGATGTGCTTCCGGCCGCTTCCGGGATAATGTGCGCAAACACAATGTTGATCATTGGTAGGGATACAGCAAATAACTACGCAACACGAGTCTTAAGTGCGAAAAACGTCCTAACATGTATGAATGGGTATCCAAATGTCCACGGGATTGCAAAACGAACGCCGAATGTCTTTAAAAAAGAACGAAAAAAAAAAACCGTCCGTGATAAAGGAATGACAGCGTCGCCCAAACACCGAGCAGCCCCGCTCGCGGTCAATACTCAAATTCCTCGGACACGAGCGTAATCGAGCCACGCATGTCCCCGCGGCGTACCCGCCCAGGATCGATCTGCGCAGCCACGATCTTGCGTACCATCGCATTCAACGACGTCGGCCCACAACCTATCCATATTGCACGCATCATCAGCTTCACGACAATCCCAAATACTGGAACGAAACGACACACAGGCGACGATGACAGCCCCCTTGGACGTCTCCACTTCGTCCGCAATCACCTTGTCCAACTTGGGCTTCCCGGGTCGCGTGTGCTCCGAAACGACGTTCACGTCCATCGCCTCACACTTGTCCATCTCGAACGGTGCGTCCGGTCCGCCCGGCGGCATGGTCGGGGTAACTGACGCGTGGGGCTCGTAAACGTGGTCGTTGACCGTCGACGGGGGCGTTTGCATCACCGGCAATCCGCCATCGTGATAACTCTTTGCAGGATAGGCAGGCGTCTTTGGGGCACCAAGGGCGGGGACGAGTGGAACTGGTGACAGTATGTCGGAAGACAGAGGTGTCGAATGCATTGGCGAATACGGATGCAGGGGTGACTCCGAGCGGAGAGGGAGAGGTGAGTACAAGTCTGTCTCTGACGAGGCCGAGTACGGTCGCTCGGAGAGGGGAGAAATAGGGAGGAGCCTATCGCTTGAGTGAGTCGACAACGTTAAGAGATTGCGGGGCTGAGGTGGGCGGGACCGTGAAGGTGTTGCGTACAGATCAGAGTGAGCAGGACGTGCATCTTGAACATGCGCAAGAGTCTGAGTCTCGTTGTTGGCCATGGGACGTGGCAACCGGGTATCGTGGTTGGCTCTCTCGGCGGGGGAGTACCTGCGCGACTGCAATCGCCGAAGCTTACCCTCTTTCTTGAGCTTGCGATTGAAATGAACCTCTCCTGGCAAGGCCACATCCACATCACCGTCGAAATTAGTGAGATCCAACATATGGGTGTCGTGGGCCATGCGCAGATCGTCCACGGGTGGCTCTTCCCCAAGACTTTCCCCGAGATGGTAACTGAGATCGACGTCGCTCTCGTAACTTTCATGGCTCTCTACCGAATCCGTAGACCTAGAGCGACGGTGGTTTGCATTCTCGCGAGCGAAATTTGGGTGCGGAGGCTGCAGTTCGTCGTCGGAACCGGCGGCATCGCGATCGAAACGCAAACGCACGCGTGTGGGCCCAGCCACAACAGCGTGTCGCAGCGGAACCGGCTTGAAATTCGTAACGTATATATCCACTTGGAGAGCCGCGGAAGGCACGATCGACATGCAGTGACGTATGACCGACGCACACCACTGAACGTGGCCTAGTAACGTTGACCAATTCAGTTCAATCCTCATTTACTCGGACAGCCCAACTTACTATATTCGCGGATGAGCCAAATAAACCGCACACGTTTGAGATCCGCGCCTTTCCATCCCCACCCACCGGGCCGCCCTCCAAGATGCTCCCCGTCCCGTCCCGCCACACACATACACATGTACTGCAAGATTGACAAACCAAAGCTCACGCCTGAACCGCCGGTAATGATGACCGCGGTCGAATGGTTTCCCCATCTCGCACGAGCTGCACTCCCAAATGGTCCATCCACGTATGCGCGTAGGAGGACGCCGTGCTTCGGTAACCCCTCAAACGGAAATGTGGGAGATATGTCTCCCCTAGACCGCTCCGCCGTTAATCGGGACACGAGGTTCCAAAGGTCTTGCGTCCAACCACGTTTGGCGCGCACGAGAAACAGCATGGTGCGACCCGCATCCGTCGGCGCTGCTTCATCACAAATGGAGGCACAGGTAAATGGATGAGAAGTGAGGTGAGAGACAGATGGAATATTAAGGAGGAAATGTTGACCCGGAGACCATGGTAAGAAGCCTGGGGTGACGAGGCGGAGGCGTACCGTGCGTCCCGACAAAATTTCAGCGTGCACATAACCATAAGGTGGAACATAAGCGTGTGATAGATGGGAACTGGAAGGGATTGGTCCGGTTGCATGAAGGAGGGATACGGGGAGCAGCGCTTGAGACGTAGGTTTGTCACGGTTGGTTGTGGTAGGGATCTTGTCGTGATGATAGTAAGCGTCAAGGGGACTAGGAGATCGTCCATCTGTGGGCTGAGGCGGCGAGGGAGACTCGAAGCTCGAATGACGAACGTCGTGCATTTCCAAGGTATCCCGTTGTGAATTCTTGACATCGAATGGAACAGGGAATGTTCCCCGAGCTGCTCCCCCCACGATGCCGTTGGCATAGATCCACCAAGTTGCACGCCAGAAACGTTCGCCACCCCAGATAGCAAGAGCCGCCCAACACCACCACGAAACAGTCGGGTGGTGCAGCCCCGCCATGACTAGCATAGCAGGGACGAGGAGAACGTGCAGGATGTAAAAGTGCTCGTAGAAGCGCCTCCGGAAAGGGTATATGGAAAGAAGGATGATTAATGTAAGGAGTGAAAAGGCCTGTAATAGGATTAACAGGCTGGTCGCAAGTAGAAAAAAGTTGCTCACGATCCAACCGTATATAAATGGGGTGTAAGACCAGGCGTAGACATACGCCATGCGACCGGTGGACGGGTTGACGTCCTTGGCCAACTGAATGCTCCAGAGGACGACGTGGATGCAGACGAGAAACCATATGAGTCGACCAGCCCATCTATGCAACCACGCGAGCTTGTCAAAGTAAAACTGTATCATGAAGGGAATGGCGAAGATAGCCCAGGGAGGCGCTTTGAGCGCGAAGAGGACGCAGAGAGGAAGCAAAGCAAAAGCGATCTGACCAGTCCTTGCAGACGAGGACCAGAGGGACTTTGGTATGGTATACTGGGGCATATATTGTATGTAGTTTGAGGTGTCGTACGACTGGGAGGGCGGCGACGAACGGGCCTGGATCTGCCAGACCTTCAAGCTCGGGTCCAAGTAGTCCGGGCCCACGAAAGAGAGGACAAGGGATACGATGATGAGGACAAACACGGAGAGGAGTTGCGCATTAGATGGGAAAGAAACGGGTTGACGATGGGGCTGGTTCTTCCGTCGAGCGACAGCGAGGGTGTGCTTTTTACGCCAAGTTCGACGGCGAAGGGACCATTTGGACCAGACGGCACCCAGCCAACCACCCCTGGAACCAGTCCAGTGAAGGACGGCGAACGCGAGAAAAATGAAAGCAACCACGAGCCAGAGAAGAAAGGAGTAGCGTCGGCTGGGGATGCTGAGGGAGTGTACGGTCAGGTAGGCTGTGACCCATTCCAAGGCGTCCGCGTAGGCTGGCGTGGCCGGATCCGCGGGGGAAGCCATGACATGGAGAAGAAAAAAAGAAGACGGGGAGAGCTTAAAACGGGCCGGGCGGCATTTGCTGCGGATGGGAACGCGTTCAAGAAGGGGAGTACACATCAACACTACTATTTTTATTTTTGTCTAGCTATCACCCGCTGATCGTCTTGCCTGACAGCACCTGCGTCATCGGGTCAGCAACATCCCCCCAAACACCGCGCGACAGACCTCTTTCCCCGTCTTCTTGATCTTCTCCAGCACGGTCTCGTACCCCACGCCGCCCTTCACCACCACCTTCTGGTCCTCGAGGCTCACCGTGTAGGACTCAACACCTGCCGTGCTGCGGCTCAGCTCAGCTCGTTACCCTCCGACGAGAGTGCGTACCTTCCATTTTCGCCAGTACGCGGTCGACTGCGCCGGAGCAGCCTCCGCACGTCATCTAAGAGCGTCCGCGTTCCTGGCCATCAGCACTCCCATCCGTCCTCGCCGGCACGTCCATTCCACACCTTGACATTGAACTCGTATTCGCCCTATGCACCGTCAGTATTCTAACCTCGGTTGCTCCACATGTCTACATACCATCGCAGTAAATGTACGGTCTGTGAGCGTGTAATCGGGTGGTTGCGATGAAACAGATATAACTCAGTTGCCAACCATTGCCCCATGGCTTTATATGACGGCCACAGCCGCGCCCGCCAAACACGTCAACCTCCGACTTGGCACCCGATTGCGCGATCGGTTCTTCCTTATGACCTCCCAGCATTCTTCCTTTGATTCAGAATCTCACGCACGCCTCGGGCCTTCTCTACTCACCTTCGTCTATAACTTATCGGATGGTGTCGGTTTGCCGAGGCCCAGATCGGACGCTAGTTTGATGCTCCCTGAAACGCCGGTCTCTGAGACAGCTCTTGGCTTCATAGAAACGCAGCGGTCGGATCACCAGGCTATCGACACGTTTCGAGACAGCCAGCTACCAACGCTGGCAGAGAATCTCGTGTCCATCCCCATCTACATCGGCGAGAACCTGCGCAGTACACCTCCGGGTATCCCCTCTCCTATACCTCACACCCCCATCAAACTGTGATATCCGCAGCTACCCACAACAACTGAATGTTCCTCCGTGGAGATCCCCGTTCTCCATTCATGAACGTCATTATCGATTGCTCGTACGCATCTCGACCTCGTCAGGCTCCGTAGACACCGCCTGCCATCCACCACCTGCGGTTGGCCGTCCTCGTATTCGGTCGAAAAACGATCCCAAGAGATCTATCGACGTACCAATCCCTTTCTCAGCGGATGACCTTGGTCATGTGTGACCGGGGAGACTCACTCAACAAGAAGGGAATCTTGGCCTGTTCTGCTCTCTTTGTGAGGTAATACACCGGTATGCCAGCAAGCACGAATCCTGAAAACCGATGTCGTTTGGTACTCTTGGGACAAGATCAAATGGTCCACACACCAAGAACAGCTGTGGCCTCAAGGGGTGCTGCAATGATTGGCATACACAATAAAAATATGGCAACAGCGCAAAATGTGAGGGGTGTGATGATCCACGTCTTGTACGGCCTAATGTCGCGAACAACATCAGGATCAAGCAACCATGCTGGGTTCGACCGTACCTCTCAAGGTTTGGCTCCTTTATCCGCAGTATAACCAACCCAAGCACCTTATCGACGTCGACAGTCAGTTCTGCAGACGATGCCAAAAGCAGCCAGAACGCACAGTCAAGAAATAGAACGACCAAGATGCCACAACCGAAAAGTTGACCAGGGAGCGGAATCCACCCCCAATCACGACGAACGCAATCGTCATGGTCGTTTGTAGCAGGATAGCATTCACCGGCGTCCTTCGGGACTTGTTCAGCTTGCTAAACATAGCGGGTAGGTATCCTTCTCGTCCTGCGGCTCGGATAAGTCGTGCACCCGTGAACGTCGACCCTTTTACTTTGAATCAGCGATGGAACAGGCTGTCCGGAAGCTACACTACCATTGAGAGCACCAAAGCAGGACACTGCTACACAGACGGCGAACACGACTCCCCCAACTGGTCCAAAGAATGCGCGCCCAAAGTCAAGCGCGACAGCATTACTACTACCTACGGTGGTCTTGTCGAGTACCACGAGGTACGACACGTTTGCGAGCACGAATAATATCTTTGTATGCGTTAATCACATTCACGCACGTCGAGCAGAAAAAGCACTCACGCAGACAATCGTCATGCTGACATGAATCACCCTGGGTATGTTCTTCTCTGGGTTATGCATCTCCCCACCAACGTAGTTTGCTTGATCCCAGCCATCAAAAGCCCAAAGACCAGAGTAGAGCGCAAGAGAATATGCGGATGGACTTGTACTTGAGTTATCGAACAAAGGCTCCTTGAACGATTCTGTTGCTCGTCCTCTAACCAGTTGCACAAGACCCAAAACAATGATCGCTATCTATGCTCCCGATGATCTTGCCTCGTCTCCTTGCATGAAACAAAAAAGACACGACATACCAACGAACAAATCTATTACCATCAAGATCTATCAGTTGCACGTCTGCGCGAGTGGGAAACCCACACACCTTGATGACTGTAAACAAGACTGAAGCCCTCGTCCCCATATTCCGTGTCGCCGCACAAATAAGGGCGACGAGAAGCACTGCTATAACTGCCGTGAGCTTAATAGACCAACCTGGGATGCTGCCCGGTGACACCTGGTCACGAGTAATGTGCCACATAAGTCGGTTGAGGTATTCAGCAAAGATGAGGCTAATGGCTGCGTTGCTACCTGCGCACCAAACACGTTGAGTGATCGAACGAACGAGCGTTCGGACTCTGGCAAACCTGGTTTTAGTGCGGAAATAGCCGTCCAGGAGAAGAGAAATGATACGAGCGGTCCATATGCGTAGGACAGGTAGGCCTGGGCCCCGCCGTTGATGGGTATGCTCGATCTGGGAATGAGGGTGTTGGCGTCAGGGTCGTTGAGCGACAGCCACTACACATACCCAAGCTCTGCAAAGCTACTTGCGCCCGTCCAAGCGAGCAGCCCGGATGCGACCCATACCGCTAGACTCGCCCCGACGCTATGGGTGTTTGCAACAACGATCCCTGGCGAGGAGCTGCGCAGTACCATCAGCCTTGAGAAGGCGGGCGGAGCGAAAGCCAATCATACAATATCCCGGAACCAATCTAGCGTTCGGTCAGCCCCGCGAATCGAACTCGACCGGCCGCGAAAGAAAAAAAAAAAAGTCGCACCTGCATCCCAACGACGAGTCCGATACCTGACGCCCGATCGTCCAACAAAAAAAAAAGATGGCGGAAGAGGACGGAGGACGCGTACCGTGTACCAAACTGATGCTCTTCTCCGCCCCGGGGTTTTCTCTGAACGAGGTGTCGGCATCGCTGACGGTCTCGCTGAGCGGGAGGAGGTCCGCCTGAAAATCGAAGCCGGTGAGCGAAAACGAGCGTGCTCGGCCGTGTCTTGGCGTCATGGGTGCAAGCATGGGCCCATCGGTGAGCTCGAGGTTGCGTAGGGACTCGGCGGAGTCGTCATCGGATGTGCGGACGGTGTAATCGTGGTCGCCAATGGAGGATATGGAGGAGGTCGGGCTGCGAGAACGAGCTGAGGGCGGCATTCGACATGCAACAAGTAGTCGTCTGACGGCGTCGTGTCGAGTGAGTCGGCTCGAGGAAGAAACGTGAAACGAGCCGAAGCGCGATTTGTTACATTGTTAGGCTAATGCATCAAGCGACGGCTAGCTCCGCCTCTCTCCTCATGACGTGCTCATCCTCAGCCGGCTACACAAGTCGCTCCTGACGATTCTTGAACAAGGTTTGCAGTTCCTGATTGCAATAGGCCACTCCGGCTGTCAACGTCGTCTTTCCCATCAACTCTATGGAGCGCCGGGCCACAACACGTGGAACCACACATGTTTAGTATAAGGACTTGTGATTTACAGGGATTCGTGCTCTCCCCCGTTTCCACCCATACTACGATTCTCCTCTGGGCGACTTGCTCACGATTCCAGTCTCACAATATGGTCAACAAAAATGAACCTGCTGCAGAAGGGATGTCCGACCGCCGCGTTCGGCTCAACGTCTCTGGCAATCGACGTCAGTTTTGCAATGGATTCTCACAAAACGATCCGATCCATCAAGCTGTACAAGGACAGCGAGCCCGGGTCACCAAAGGAAGTTGATGTAACTATAGCCCCAGGACGATCCCACCAAATGCAATTCTCTTTACCGTACGGGCGAAAAGTCTGAGGGGGGTTAATAACTTGCTAAAAAGCCAGTGAAGCTTGGAGAGTTTATTAACAGGCTGTTATTAACAATCTCTTAGCAGTAATCACGTGATATATTTAGTCACGTGAAAGTCTACCAATCCTAAGCGTCATTGCCGTCGTTATTCATCTCTGCAGTGCCTGAATGGTCAATTTTACTGTCATCTCGCATGGGTGCGACATCCTTAATCGCCTGGGTAGCCATGTGAGCATCCAAGTCAATATCTTGCTCCATTTTGACGCAGGATTCCTTCATCTCCAGCAGACACGGTCATCTGGCCATGTTTCTGTGTCCTCGCCGACAAGTTCCTCCACACCATCTGCATCCTCTGCACTCAAATAACTCCCTTTATCTCTGTGTTTCACCACGGCCTCTGAGAACTCGTCTGAGGTAGCTATTGGATTTACAAGTGATTGTAGGTCATAGAATGACTGCTGGGTATTCCCATGCTTCACGCTGTTATCCATACAGGTCAGTGCTATCGAAACAGGACCAGATAAAATAACATACATCATGATCGTATGTGTGCCATTGGTGTGTGTGTGTCATATTGCGCCAATATGCCAATGGATTTTGCCATTCCCTGATTGGCGTTTCGAAAGGGTATACACCCTTAACATAGCGTTCAAACTGACGAGTGAGGGCAAGCTGGACATTCTTTGCTAACATTCCTTCTAGAGTTGGATTATACTAGACATGCCAGTAGTAGCGCATGACGGGAAGCAAAAGTCAATGAGACCATTCAGCGAAAGGTTTTCGGGTAGAAAATGGCCTGTGGAACCGTCTCAGGGATTGCATATCCCTCAGGCTTAGTGGCTATGGTAGACTGGGCACCATCAGGCATTGTCTGAACCAAGAACAGCCGCGACGGAAAAATGGAGTGAGGAACGAGAAAATTGCATTGTATACACAAAGACAGCGTTTTTAGTGTGTATCTACAATCCATGTACAGAGAGTAGACGTTGAAAGAAGCCAGGCACCACCGGAGACGAGGATATCGGGCATGTGCTGCCACTTTACAGTAATCCAGCGTCCCCAGCCTATGCAATGCCGATACAATCACGGGACACTTAATAGCAGCTAAATATTATCATCGACCCGCCCAGGTGTTATTAACATTTGGGTTTTCGCCCGTACCCTTATAATTCTCTTCATTCGTGTAAGATGTTTCACGTGACAAGCTGCCACGCCATTGTCCATTCTTCAGTTCAAGCCCAGCGATCACATCTCTGTTTCGTTCAACTATAGTTTGCAATGGAAAAAGCGAGTGGACGTGACCATCGACATCAACCTACTGGACATCGAGTACAGGCGTGATGAAGAAGACGTCAGATGTCGGTCGCTTCCATTTCTGCAGTACATTGCAGATTTCTTACCTTTATCGACAACATATCGGAAAAAGAAAAGAAACATTGAAGTCGTTGTCACTAGCTACCATCAACTGGTCTGTGCTTTGCAGCGTGTTTGACCTTCCCCTTCGTCCGTTTCACCGGTTACTTACCACTACGACTCGGATCGTCAATGTCTAAGGAGTTCATAGATGCATATATCGCTATGAGACGTTGGTCGCTGAACGAGGGTGTGGAGATCCTCATGGCTTACATCGTTGATCTGATATGCTTCAAGTAGGCCATCTTCTTCTTGGTCCCGAGCTCGACCGTGACAACATATGAAACACAAGGAAAAATAGTACACATGTTGGTCGACATGAAGCTGCTCGGAGGGTGTGATCGGAGAAGATCGAGGTGCTGATATAGCATCACAGCCTCGCGAACCACGATGAGGCGGAAGATCGGGGAGGGAGTGCCATCGAGTGCTGTTCGTGGTTGGTCGCGAGGTGTAGCGTGTATTACTTGTTTTTATGTGCATATACACTATGTATTTTTGATCTTACCAGTCAAAGCGTTGGCATGAAGCGCAGGACCTTACATAATTTGAAAACGCGTGATTCGCTTCCTGCAGTTCAACGATCGGCGGTTCCGGCATGCCGTCGTGCTCGCATCATATTATCGCGACTCATAAACTGCAAGTCTCGACTAAAAAAGCCACAACTCGCTGTATCCTGACTCAACAGTGTATCGGAGTCCATCAGAGGCAACGTTCGGCCTTCCACGTGCAGTTAGAGCAAGCACAGACGCTGCAAAACCATCAAATCGGCGGTCTCCATCAGTAATTTAGGGTGGATCTAATTTCGTCTAATTTGCCGCTAATTCAATCTTATTAATCTTATAGCAGACTGTGAGACTGGTGATATCCCTGAGACGAATAAGACAGTTAGCAACCATTCTGGGGATGTCTAAAGTGACTCAGGTCTAGCTAATTTGTCCGAAGTGTCTAATTAGTTCATGGCGAGTGGAGTTGTGATGCCTGATTACACTGCATGGATGGTTTTGGCACGTCACATACTACCTAACCTGCAGGGATCACTCGGTTGCATACATCAGGAAAATGTACATGAGCTTTTTCTGACTTGTATGGCTTTCTAGCTTTTTCTAACTTTTTGACCACTTTGTCGGGTCTTGCCTGACTTTTCGGACTTGGCCTGATTGTTCAACTACTCTCATAATCCAGTACCATAAAAGCATCATGAAAAGTACAACCAGTCAGAGAGAAGTCAAATAAAAGTAATGATAAGTCACTAAAAAGCTAGCATGTGTGCGTGATGATCAATGTACTTATTCACATAAAATGCTTGAAATGCATCCAATGTCTCTGTAAAGTGAAAGTTCGTAGGTATGGGATCATCCCCATACACAGCAATGAGATGCGCTGGATGAAGTATCGTGTCCAGCGAGATCACCGCCCGAACTGGTCTGCCATCCTCATCCACCTCTGGGGCCACAATCCACATTCCCATCGCACTGTTGACCTCATCCCCAACTGGTAAAAACCACTCGACCAGCGCACAATCATATTGTTGCTCATGACTGTGATGCATAAAAGAAAAAAGTAAACGTACTCGTGCAACCAAGAGGCCTCGGAATCCGTCCCCACCTCCTCCATTATCCATGAAAACACAGTCCATCCAGGCGGCCCCACCTCACCATGATGGTGTGCATCGGATGATGTCCCATCGCAACCCTCCCACACCCGACTGGTCACTTGGTGCATAGTAAGTTGTGGATGCTGATCGGTATACCTTGACGTTCCCAGTAAAGTGTGGACAATCTCCAATGTCCGCTCGATCTCCCGGCACGTCAGCATCGGGGTGTACTTCATCATGAAGAAATCGGCAGATGGAGGGTATGAGATCAGGATATGCAAAGTGTTGAGCGATCGCAGCCACCGCACGAGGGAGATTAGGGACTATCATGCAGTCAGGATACTCGAGCTGTCGTCATCACTAAATAAATTACTTACCAGCACGAATGGCCATTTGAACATCATACACAGTGATGATCCTATTGTCGACCTCCAAGTCTGCAGGGCCGTCTTCATCGATAAGCTCCTGAACTTTGGCAAATGTTGGCAAAAATGGCCCGTCAATCATTCTGTGCCATGTATAGTTAAGCCTTGCAGCCACAAGCTTATCAAGTTGTTGATTGGTAACAAGCATTTGACCCAGTGCCTCGAATTTGTTGGATCGCTGCCAGGGCTCCTTGATAGCCTTGATATGGTGTGACTCGGTGATAGATGAGCATAAGCCATTCGGAGCACCATACATCTCAATAAGAGTGCGGTAGTGTACCATTGAATGTTGTCGTGGCAGACAGAAGTTCTCACAAACACCAGTGTCAATGAAGATCTCACGGTATGTGTGAAATTCCCAAACATCATTGTCAATCTCCTCGAGCATGGACTGATTGATGGTGTGCCGGCAAACCAAATAGTTGAACTGAAGAAATGCACGGATTGCCTTCACCATGTTGTCAGGCACATATCCTCGAATCGCTGGCAAGTATACCTGTACCGTGAGATTACAACACTTGAGTACCATTGTCTGCTGGATACTGAATGTAGCGTTACCTTCATAAGTGCCTTTGAGTCATCACCAGTCCATTGTTTGAACCCATGGCCTTCGGGGAAGCGACGCACACCTGGAAAAAGAGGCACCGCAGCAATCCTGTCTTGTGCATTAATTTTGGCATGCAGACTTCAGGGCAGATAATGTATCTTCAGTTGATATCAGCCATGATCACCTTGGCCGGTTGCTCACCGTGCATCAGTTCAAGATACTTTCCGACCCATGTGACAAGATGGTCTTTGAAGGCGCCCTTGATGAGTTGGTGGAGGAGATCTGGGGCGATGAGTTCATGTATATCGGCCCGAGGAAAGCCTGCAGTGAATGGCTGATGGTGGTCACAAAGTCTGTTCCATGGACGTACTGATAGCAGGAGTGTATATACTTACCTGTACTCCAGTAGCAATCCCATAATCCTCCCATAGCATCTTACTGTCCAAGGTTTGCCTGAGCTGCTCCGAGAGCTGTTCAGCACGTGGCCCTCCACCTCCATCCAAGTTATTACGAGGTGCAGTACATCTCGGGCACCAGCCTTGCACAACGCATGCGAGCAATGCCTGTTCAGGGTAATCAGCTATATATGGACCAAGACCATAAATCACCCAGCGGAAATGGTTGTCCCCACAGCGGGTGATCCATGGCTCGATCATTGCAGGTTGTAAGGGCTCCAACACTGCCACCAATGATGCATGAAAAAGTTGTCAACGAAATAGCCGAAATTCGGGGTCATTAGCATGAGCTTGATCAGCTACCAGATACATTGGTGTCAATAAACACAAGCCATCTAAGCACATGACTTACTTTTAGGTATTGCGAGAAATGCAAGTAACCCGATAGAGTTTCGGTGAGCTCTTTGCATGTTATTGTGAAGGTTTCCAAGGGAGATATAAAGGGGATAATATTCTGTGTGACCCGTGCCCACCGACACAGTCGTCTTGTCACTCCCAAGGACAACTGGAGCAAACATTGCACCATGAGTGGCTGGGTCATGTCCGATAGTTTCCTATTTGAAGTCAGCTGAAAATTGTCCAGTCGAGAGTCAAATGAACTTACACACTGTTGCCAGGCCCATTGCCCAGACATAAGGTCACCGACCTCACGCATGCCATATGCATCAGTAACAATCTTCGGAGCATAGTCCATCGCACAGGCAAACTCAGGATTAGCTATCTGGTTCTCAAGCATGGCAAGTGGGTCTCGGAACCATACATCATACTCTGCAGTCATCCAAGCAGGTGGATCTTCGGGAATCTGACCAGAGTACTTGACCGCAAAGGATCGCCATGGTATATCACCATGATGGATTGCATCAATTTTATTGTAAAGATCCCTGTGCGAGTTGCAAGGTGGAGGGTTGGGGTACATCGCAGCAAGGATAGAAAGGAGGTGATCAATATTGCCTCCTGACATTTGTTCTCGGCGGTACACAAAATCAGCAAATTCAAATTCCCCACGAGATTCGAAGGGCTGCCAGTGGTCAATTGGTGGATTTACTTGCTCTGGAGGTGGTGTATTGGGAGGTAATTCCACTCCATTTCGATCACATGGTGTACCTACTCAATGTGATTGTCAGTATACGACAGAAAGAACAATATGAACCCACCATTGATCACTGGATGGAAGTGTACAGTGCGTTCCCTCAGGTTTGCAGCCTGTGGACCATCTTGCAGGTCCAAGTCGCTTCGTATAATGTGGTCGTCAAGTAGGTTGTCCTGGATAACAAGTGGAGGTGGGGGGATGACACGCCCACCATGGACACGTTGTTCATGCCGTTTGAGGCCTCCACGAGACTGACATGCTTTCTTGCAACCTTGAAAATGACAGATGAACTTAGGAAAACAAAACTTGGCAGAGCGCATTGGTTGACTGTGAACGTGAGGGCGAAGGTGAACAGAGGGGATCATGTACCTCTGAGTATTGTGCCTTACAAGTGGAAAATGGCATTATTCAGGCCTGAACACTACACAGCTGGTCATCAGTAGGTTACCTACTCATACAGCACATAGTGTACCTTGGAAATTTTTTTTTCAGGCTCTTAGTACGACTTAAACATTGATCACCCATGCACCATATGGTCCTTCCGAGTTGAAAATGGTATTATTCAGGCCCAAATACTGGATTGCCGGTCACCAGCAGGTTACCCGCTTATCCATACAGAACATTATGATGGCATACCTTGAAAATTTTTCTATGGGCTCTTATACTTATATCTTGACCATATGGCCCCAACTTTCTGCTGTCTGTCACACAATCGCCCCGACATGCCCCAGAGTCAGCCACACACCATAAGCACCCGTGCTACAAACAAACACTGTCATCCTGGGTTACCTAACAAGCCAGCACCAAAACGATCCAGCCAAGTCGTCCGAAATGAGCGTGCAGTAGGCTTGCGTGCCCTTGCTGATGCAGCTCAACACATACAAGCCAATGTGCAGAGTGCAGCCACCATTGAAAATGATCTGCAAGAGAAATCTATTGAGGATCGTACTTCATTCGCTCACCCTACCTCAGAAATAGCTGCTAGAGCGGTCCTTGCGGTTGGTGGTGGCAGATTCCAGCCTTCTGCACCTAAGGTTAGGAATGGTACTCACTCTCAAGGTGTGTTAGCTCTGAACGGAAGAGTCAATACTCATCTTTGTTCGCAGATGATGGTAGTGGGAACGAAACGGAGCCTGATGATTTGGAAGACCCACTGTTTAATCCTCAACATGGGGTTGAGATACCTGATGCAGATGCACATTTGTTCGCCCCTGCCAAACCTAGGTTGAAGGCCAGATATGCTGACATTGAGTCTGCACGTCAGAAGGCTCTATAAAACTTGAAGGCCACACCAGCCCGGCTGAAAAGGACAGCCACGTTAGCTCTAATTGGGTGAGATGATCAATCACACATCAGATCGTTCCAATTAATCTTAGCCGAATGTGCCATCCTAATTTACAGTACTGTTGACTCACTGTCACCAAGGACTTTTGATCCACCTGCCAAAAAGGTCAAGACTGGTGTGCCAACGCCAGGTGGATTGAAAGCATCCTATTCACAGAAAGGCCTTCCGGTGCAAAGCAAGCAGCTCACCTCATACCAGCAAGATGCTGTGCTGATGCAAGTAGATGAAGACGACAGCCTAGTTCAGTTCGGGGGATTATCCGACCATGAGGAGTCTCAATGGCCTGGCCCAGCAGCTACCAAACATACGAGCAAGAGAACCATCAAGGGAGTTATGCCAATGGTGAATGATTTACTTTACTAGTATTTACATATGCTAAAACATCTTCTCAGAAATGTGTCTACTAGGTCACCCACATCATCCCTAATGCACCCCAGGAACATCTTTCCACCAGTGGTACTATTATCAATGCAACAACCTCAGCCCGCTCGCGTCCCAGCAACAGTGACCTTCCACCCGGCTTTGCCTGCATGTGGCGGTCTCTCTTTTTACCACTTGTTCATTGCCATGCAGGTACACTCAAAAACCCTTGGAACTTGGAAGAAATGCTACCCCATATGCAGATCATTTGGGATTTTCTGACGAAGAATGAATCTGGGTGGCAACACACATTTGAGGTAGACAACGCTATCTATAAGCTGGTATGAGGGAGTTATTAATAATTTGGCTAGTCAACTGGGGTACTGACTTAGAACAGACAGTGCAACGGATTCGCGAATGGTGCAGCCACATAGCCATTATGGCCAATGCTGCAGTGCAGCTATTGTTTACATCTGACATAAAGTACAACATGCCCAGGGAACGTGCAGCTTATGTCGCCAATGCATTGAGTCCTAACCTACTTTTCGTCTATGGCGAGGTAAGGTGCAATGACATGAATGAATGGGAGGTAAGACTACTGCTTCTTTAAGTGCTATCTGAGGCTGATAGGATGGCGTCGTGGAGGTTTCCAAGTCGTTTCATGGCCTTCTTATCTTACAGACCCTAGCGGCACACCTCAGGGATACTGTGGCCGCCAACCATAAACGTTACGACCACTTGTTTGATGATTGTGATCCGCGCGGAGCGCTCACGCTTGCGACTGCTGCAGTGCGTTTTATTTGCGCATATGAATAATGGTCTGATTAGAAAAAACTAGGTTGAATGTGCATTAACTCACTGGAGTTCAGGGAACAAGCCTGATCCCGAGGCATTTACGCATGACCCTTTTTCAGAGACAAAGTGGGGGCCTGCAGTTGCTCGCTATGCCAAATCCATCCACAAGTTGAGCCACCACAAATTTGATGCAATCTTTGAAGCTGTACAACCATACATCAAAATGAAAAGTCTTGGCTATGTAAGCATACTTGACAGCAATGAAGACTATTCCGAGGATGAGCATGCCATGATCAAAGCATCATCTGATGCTGAAGTTGATATCAAAGGATCCCAGACTCTTGTTTCTTCACAGGTTGAGACCATTGCTAATGCTTATTTGGAGGATGCTGACAAGCTGGAATATATGGATGCAGACAGAGATTTACAGGCATGGGGGGAGCTAAGAGATGAATGATCTTGAGAGGGCCTAGTTCGGTGGTGGTAGAGGTTTGATTGATTGATCCCACAGTGAGCATGACCTCAACTGTTGGGTAGGTGGCAAGATGGTGGCACAATTCAACTTGGCCCAGCAACTGATAACTTTTATGCTCGTATCAGAATATATTGCTTTTGTTGATGGTGACTACAGCCTTGTGTACCAACTTTTCGATGGCTTAGATGTTAACTTTTGGGTGAGTTTTTGCTGCTTGCAGCCAGGATTTTTCGCAACTGGTTATTGTGCTTCAAATGACCATTTTTT
>JBBPKK010000138.1:0-48220 GCA_038089215.1 Tylopilus vinaceipallidus
TCTAGCTTATCTCCGGACCCCCTATATGAAGTTCCCACGGTTTGAAAAACCTCGAATCGTTCTTCCCATCTGTAATTCTCAATAGGGTATACCCAAAGTCTATTCAGAGATAGATTGTTATGCATACAAGAGGTCTGGATAGCTGCCCTGACAGTATATTCAATGTATCATTTTGTAGACCCCCATTGATCAAAACATTAAAAAAGCGTGCTGGAAAGGCTCTAAGCTGTTTTAGGAAGTGGAAAACCAGCTAGACTACAAGGGAATGACTACATAAAGGGCCCCCCACACCTCTGGAGCATCATATTTAGTACAAAAAGTGTTAGAAGCATTACACCACCCAGGAGGTGAACATGATATACCTTCTCTAGCTTGTATCCTGGCTTCCTGGGCTGCTGATATATTATACATATGTATGAAGGGTAGCTGGGTATGTATTCAGAATTCCCATATATTAGATATGTCAAAAATGCGAATTGGTTTTTGTTTTCACCCCTATCCTTTATGGTACTACCAGAAAGCACTGTACACTCACTTCCTGATGGTGAAGACACTTTATTGTGGTTTATATTACATTTATACAAGTAACTAGCTAAGGGGATGGCAAGGGAGAACTGTTGTGATTGAAGAAAAGTAGTGACAACATATGATTGCAGAGATTTCCAAAAATGGATGTGCCGGTGGAGTAGTGGCTGCTTTTGGTCGCTTCTAAATGCTTATGTAATATGTACTAAAGCGGCCTGCTTCTGTCTCAATCAGGGGATACTGGTGCAGCTGTATTGATACATTTTATGGACTGGGGAGCATCACACTGTATTAATACAAGCTGTTCTATTATCCTCACATTTGTATCAATAAAAATGACAGGATAGCCTGTTTTAATGTGGGCCCAACCGTTCAATGGATCCCCAATGCTCCCTTGCAAGCAAAGCCAATCCCTCTTCACAACGTAACACCCTGGACGAATGTTCTCACTCAGTAACCTGTCCCTGCCCTTGAGGCTTTTCTGACATGCCCTTCGGCGACTAATTTGCCTGCGTCCCATCCTTACCACGTCGGATTCTCTAACTTGGGGGCGGGAACTCAAACGCCACTTCTGAAATCAGCTGATGTGGTACTCATCATTGATGCTATTGTGGCTTGAGCCCCGATGAACAAAGACAAGCATCCAGTCTCCCAGAGAGTGGATTTGATTTACATAAAAAGTACATCAGGAATGGAAGGCAAGGCTTTGTGCCGCAGAGTTCTTCCCGATAGCATTGTCGAGTTTGGATCGTTTTCTCCCTTATACGGTACCGCAAATTGTTGGCATGCGTCGTGAAGCAACAGGGACGAGGGAGCTCGCCCATGAAGATGTGCTTATCTTGAACGAAAGTGTGCCCAACTATTCGATGATATGGGCTCGCATGGAGCCAGAAGTCACCGGAGAAATCGTTGGTTCTGGTGGTTCTTTGCTCGGTTGGGCACTTGGACCAAGTATCGGGTCAATCTTGGGAGGACGCATGAAAAAGAAGGGCAAGGGAGAGACGGGATGTCAGCTTATAGCAACCATTGTGGGTGACGGCTCGTTCTTATTTGGTGTCCCAGCGAGCGCGTTCTGGATGGCGAGACGCTATCAAACGGTGAGTGGCCCGTCCAACCCTTTGCCTCAGTGTGTCGTCCGTCACTGGCACATCGTGCGTGCTGATGTCATTGCGTAGCCTTTTCTGACCATCGTTCTCAACAATTGCTGTTGGTAATCGCCCAAACCTTCCATGCTTGGCGTTCATCCAACGGAATATGGCTCCAAATCGCTTGGAGATCAGCTCATTGTTAGCCTTGTCCCGACCATTCCCAAGTCGCGGCAGCGGCTGGGCATGGGGACGAAAGACCAGCGTCCCTGTGACAGCAGACAAGGTCCCGCGGGCATTGCTGAGGGAGACGATTTTGGCGGCATCGCGAGTCGTCGTCGAGGAACGACGGCGCGTTGTGGTCAACCACGTCTCGGAAACCATTTCGATTGCGCAAGGTAATTATGCTTTGGACAGGTCAGTACCTATAGGGTTCCTGGGTGACATTTACATATGTGATAATTATGTAGTTGGCATCAAACTTGCTTGAACCCCATTAGTTCGATTAGATCCGTTTCGGCTTTGATGCGGTTGGCTCCAATGAGTGCATCACTATGGAGCTCTCGCGCCGTGTTCAATCCGCAGATTCTAGGTCCCCGTAATGCCGCAGTGCCTTCGTGATCTCCGTCGGAAGCACATTCACGTGTACAGTTCTGACCAAACGTTTGTTTGCTACCGCATCTGATAGCTTAGTTGTCGCAACACTGCCCAAAGTTCGCTCGTTGAAGCCGCGTTCGTACCTTCGATTTGTATCCACGAAGATCAAATGGAATTATTAGTCATGATCCAGGGGACCCGAACATTGGCGGCGGTTTGGATTGACGCTAAACAGAATGTTATAAGTAGTAGTATGTCTGGGTCCCGAAGTTGAGTCCCAATCCCTATCATGGTGCTGACGACCTCCACCCTCTTCTTGCACACTCTGGTGCAGCTCGGTATAGACCATGTTTTTATCAACTGGGGCTCCGATCATCCGGCTTTGCTCGAAGAGCTCGAGCGTCAGCGTGCAACGAATGGGACCCATTCACTCAACGTCATAACATCCCCCAACGAGATGGTTGCATTGAGCGCTGCACAAGGATATGCACAGGTCACAGGCAAGCCTGCTGCTGTTATTGTACACGTTGATGTTGGGACACAAGTATGATTTCTTTTGTATTTCGAGGTTTAATTCCATCGTCACCATGCATCATTTTTTGCCTCTGGTATCCACAGGCGCTTGCAGGGGCCGTCCACAACGCAGACAGGTCTCGGGTGCCGATCTTGATCTATGCCGGAGCGTCACCGTTCACAAGTGAGGGTGAGCTCCGGGGTTCGCGCAATGAATATATTCATTGGCTACAAGGTACCCGACATTTTCGGTCCGGGCTTGTTGTGCGGATGCTAATGCGAGACTCAGACACGCATGACCAACCTGGGATCGTCCGCCAATACATGCGTCACACGGTTCAGATCGGTTCGGCGGAGAGTTTACCCCACCAAGTTCAGCGCGCACTCCAGATGTATGCCCGTGCTTTATATCGCCTGTCGGCTGTGTTCACCTGGTTTCTGCAGCGCAATGAGCGAGCCAAAGGGTCCTGTTTATCTGTGGGCACGGAGAGAAACAATGGAGCAAGAGATCGACCCATCGTTGTTAAAGAGAGCCATCACTCTCACAAAATGGCCGTCTGTTCAACCAACAGCACTTTCCACCTCCGGTAGTGTCTCGCATTCTTGACAATACCTTGCATTAATATGGTATGTCTTCCAGCTGTTCAACGGATCGCAGACGCACTCCTGCAAGCAAAGTCGCCCCTCTTAATAACGTCACACCTCGGACGAAGCCCTCAAGCGTTACCTGCACTCGTCAAGCTGTCGCGCACTCTTGCTCTTCCGGTTTTCGTTACATGCCCTTTGGCGACGAGTTTTCCCACAACCGAACTTTACCATGTCGGGTTCTCCAACTTACTGGCGGGTAGTCAAACACCACTTTTGAAATCAGCCGATGTGGTACTCGTTATCGATGTTCTTCTTGCTTGGATTCCGATGAACAAAGACGAGGACGACGCATACGAACGACCGAGCGAGACAGCACAGGTATTCGTGATCGATAGTGGTGACCCGCTCAAACGAGGCATCTCCATGTACCACGAAGAAGCGGATCTCATTTGTCACGCCGACGCTGCTGCCGCGCTCACCCAACTCCTGGAGGCCATTGGCGTCCAATCACCCAACGAACGGTCCCAGCGCGCGGATCTGATTCAGCAAGTACATCGGGAATGGATCGCCGGGCTTCATGCCGCGGAATCCTTTCCGATGACATCGTCGAATTTGGATCAATTCCCACCGTATACGGTACCGCAAATTATAGGCACGCTTCGCGAAGCGATACGAGCGAGAGGGATCGTTCACGAAGACATGCTCATCCTGAATGAGGGCGTGTCCAGCCATCCACTGGTGTGTGCTCACATGCAGCCGGAAGTCGCTGGAGAAATCATCGGTTCTGGTGGTTCTTCCCTCGGTTGGGCACTCGGCGCAAGTATCGGATCGATCTTGGGAGGACGCACGGAAAAGAAGGGCAAGGGAGAGATGGGGCATCAACTTGTAGCAGCCATCGTGGGCGACGGCTCGTTCTTATTCGGTGTCCCAGCGAGCGCGTTCTGGATGGCGAGACGCTATCAGACGGTCAGTGGCCCGTCCAACCTCTTTGTCTGTCGCGCCGCGTGTGCTGATGTCACGACACAGCCTTTTCTGACCGTCGTTCTCAATAATGGCGGCTGGAAATCGCCCAAGTATGCCATGCTCGCCGTCCATCCTACGGGACATGGCGCCAGAGCGGTTGGCGATCAGCTCACGGTTGGGTTTGGCCCGGACTGTCCGGATTATTCCCAGATTGCGGTCGCTGCATCGAGCGGCTGGGCATGGGGACGAAAGATCAGCGTTAGCCTTGCGGCGCCAGACAAGGGCCCGAGGGCGCTCCTTGAGGAGACGATTTCGGAGGCTGTGCGCGTCGTCGTCGAGGAGCGACGGTGCGCTGTGGTCGACTGCGTCTTGGAGACCATTTAGATTGTACGATGGAAAGGTCGTAGTGAAGAGAACCAAAGTTATTTGTTGTAAGTTTAACCTTTGTAATGGGATTCGAATTGGCGATTGGTGATGTTTGTCTATGTACAGTGATGAGTTGACGTTGGGCTTGATTCTTCTTTCTCTGCATCTCGTTTCGCCTGGTCTTGTACACAACCGGTTGTCGTAAGATTCCTCAATGTAGCAGACGACCGACATTTGCTGTCACCAGAATGTCCGCTTTGAAAGGTATAATCGGAAAGCTGAGGCTACATAACTTGTAATAGGTCTATCCAATTGCTATGTGACCAATTCACTTGGTATGAAGTAGTTCCGAGCCCTCGTCAGACTTGGATATCTCCAGATTTGTTTTCAACCAGCCGAGACCTTCATCATCGACAACCCAATCTTGTGTCTGTCTCAAGTCCAAATATCGGAGAGGGACGCTTGCATCTCGTCGCCGCTGCACAAGCGCACGGACTTCCTGGTATCTCCAGTAGTGTGGGATAGGGTCCATAGTAATGGTCTCGAGCTTGGGCATCCAAGCCTGGCCAGGTCGAGAGGTAGCCATGAGAAGAACGTCGAGGAAGGTCGGAGACTCGGAGATCCGGAGCGATCTAAGATTATCGAGTTTGGAGTACAGTCTCTCGATTTCCTCGCGGAGGCATACAAACTCGGTCACGTGAAAATGTTCGATGCCAGGGAGCAGGGTCGTCCCGACGAGTTGCGCAACGAGTCGTCGATAGACTCTGTCCGTCTCGCGCATCCCCATGCCTAGGTCGGTGGGGGTTATCGTAAGGTTCGTAAGCGTAGGTATCTGCAGGTTGCGGAGTAATTGAATAGTAAAGGCAAACGACATGTACGACAGGTCCAGCTGTTCGAGTTCAAGAAGTTGGATTAGTGGACTTTCATCGACCATATATGCGGTATTCTCGTCCTCGTAGTCAACTTCTGCAAACAATTCCCAACTGGATAAGATAAGGACCTTTAGATGTGGAGCCCCACGGAGGATGATGGCAAATTCGGCCCATGAAGGTGGTGGATACTGTGTCGTATAGCGATCAAAATGAGTAAGCTCGAGAGTAGTCAGGTTCGATGCAGAACTGATCCATGGTTGAGCCCAATCAACATACACTCCTTTTAGAGAGATAGACATGAGACGGGGAGCTGAGCGACCAAAGAACTTGAAACGATCCAGGGGCCCTTGCCTATGGGCGATGTGGTCATCATCGTGAGCACAGTGCAGCTTTAAAACCGTGAGATGGGTGGCGATGGGTATGGACTGATTAGAGACCGCAGCGAGGAATTTAGTCATGTGTGTTTTCGAGAGCATACCCATGTTGACGGAACGAAAGCGATGAATGTGGGCGACAAGCAGGATGAATAGCATACTATCTGAGTTGCTCCCAATACGGCCGCCTCGCCAGTTGATCTGCAGATCTATTGGACAACTTTCGCTTCGGTCTAGTTGGTTCGAAACACATTGATAAGGAGGCCGTGCAGTAGGAGTGACGGTGACGATTCCCCAGAGAGGCGGCGTTGAGATTGCTAGGTTGCGCCACTGACGACAGACATGAGAAATGTCGAGCGGGAACCACCGGTCAACGGTGGGAGGGCCAGGGACTCTGCCCATGTGAATATAACCCGTCATCTCTCCCGCTACCGTCATTCCGCTACTGATGGCCTCTTGTTCAAGGATGTGGAGTACGCCCCAGTAATGACTTTCATGTTCGTTCCGCTCGTACAGGCAGTCCTGTAAATGACATGCATGCGCAAACGCGAATATGCGTAAAAGTAGTTCAACAGGGAGCTTGTGGACCGGGAACAAAGGTGCGATTGGAGGGATGAAAGGGTTCTGTATGAAGAGACTATCAAGCTCAAGCTGCCGCCACTGCGGCATTGCTTCCAGGTGATTGAGAGTTCATTAGCCGGTGAATGTATATAAGCCTTAAGGAAGTAACGTACAGGTACCGCACCGAGATCAGCGCAGGTGAAACGACGACCAGGAGTTGTGTAGTTGTACAAGCATGCGGCTGCACCAGCCGGCGCTACAATGAATGGACTTTGCTTGCTCAGGAGTTGCAGGCCTTTCAATAGCAAGGAAATCGCAGGCTATTTGGGCATGTTGGATAATGAAATTGTACCAGTGATATTGACGAGGTCACCCACACTGGCAGGACGCTATTACCGTTTTACTGTCCCTCGTTCAAGGTTATGGGTCGGGTCATCCTGCCAAGCAGTGTTTGTGACCGTATTTAGCAATGATAGGTGTGCCGCGTGCTTACGCCCAAGGGCCAATTTGGCTTGGAGAATCATTGGTCTTCTGCTTCTGCTGTCCACAAGGAAAGCACAGCTCTCGACTACCTACTCTGAGAGCCGCAGGTCAGAGTTTGTGTTCCTTGCGCACGGAGGCAAGCCCGAGGTCACAGTGGCGCCAATGGTATGCTTGAAGTCGAAGGGTATGCCTTTGACTGCTCTGGTGCCAACCAACTGACCGTACATTCGTTTGACAGGGTCCTGACCACTCGGAGCGCCAGCGTGCGACAAGCGAGATCCACTCACGCGCCATCGTGACGTCACTCAACGAGATGGTTGCATTGAACGCTACACAAGGGCACACACACATCGCCGGCAGGCCTGCTTATCTACGTCGATGTCAGGACGCAGGTAAGGCTTCCTCTGCATGTCGAGGTATCGTGGTGGTGTCACCCCTGTTCCTTTTTGTCCATGAAGCCTGGAAGATGCCAGGTCCCCCATCCTGGTGTATGTGGCGCGTCGTGACCGTTCACGACCGAGGGCACGTGCGCCCTGCCACGAACTGGATGAGATAAGGAACGACGCAGGAACGAGTTCGTGAGCCATGCCAAGAGGTCCCTTTCGTGCAGGCGTATGAGGGGAAAGAGATGACTTTCCCTTGCGAGACTGCTGAGGCGGCAACGCCATCAACAGAGTCACGTCTACACACACGGGTTTCATGCAACGGACGCACGACCATCTTGATCAAGCCAACGAAATCCAGCAAACAGGGCCCTTGTTCGGTGTAATATATGGACCGTATACGACATTCGCGTTCAGGGGCATGGTGCACAGGCGAACAATACTATCACTTCATGTGTAATGAAAAGGCTTGTACAATGCAAATGTTTCAGATCACCACAACCTCAACATTCTGTGAGCTCGAAAAGATTATGGGAGATAGCTATAAATGTGTCCATATCATATACAAAATACGAGCAGTAGTTTATTGGATGCTTCGTTCATCGCTCAACAGAAACTGTCGAAATGAGCAGTGGTACTGGTCATTAGAGCCCAGATCCGAGAGGTCCTGCCTACTAAGCTGAGAGATAAATGCTGGAGGTCATGAGTGGGTCTATAAAGGTTATTAAGACCAATTACCGAAGGGAAACACTTACTGTGCGAGATTGTAGATTGGATTCATGAAGTGGAGGTCAGATGAGATTGTCACATTTGAGTGGATCTGTGACAGATTTTATCTCCGCTTCGGCATCAGAGGCTATTAGCCGGGTACGCACTGAGGTTGGAATTTGAGATCCCGCACGTGCCGAAAGCGTGACCTTATGTGACAGAACTTTTCATTCCATGCGCAAAAGGGGTCTGAACATTGGGGCATCTCTACACACTCAAGGAAAATCATTAAAAGTCTGGAAAAATAGGTAGCTGTAAGAAACGCTCGGTCTTAACCCGTGGACCGCAGCCGAAAGGTCTGGCCGTTGTCGTTGAAGCGTTAGAAAGGATTTACTGATTTTTTTTCACAATACAAGGCATGATAGTACTAGGCATACATCGCAGTCATATTACGCTTCGCGTGGGCTCCGGTATTTGTCCTCATCCCTGATGAAGAACAGCAGCACTCCGCTGATCGATACAACCACCTATACGGGTGAGATAGAATTAGTGACCAACTTCATAGACAACAGGGTTTTGTGCCTCCCACCAGGTGGATGTAAAACAAGAGCATGGGATTCGTGTCGATCGTTTCCGTGAGAATACTGCCCATGATGATCGACGAGAGGACGCTGCCAGCCTTGGTGACCATCTCCACGGCTGCCAATGCTTTGCCTGGGGACTCGTGTCAGCGTCAAATGCGCCCGGTTTATATCAAGTATCTGACCTTGATTCAGCGGGTCGACCGACCCAGCAACCAGGCTACGGATCGTTGGGCCATGCATGGCGGTAAATCCAAGGAAAACGCCGGCTGTATGATACCGATGAGGAGAGGGAAAAATGATGGTGATCAGATGCTTACAGACGACCAGCGCTCCGTTTGTCGGGAATGCCGCCGCACTCAGGAAGAAGACTCCCGTGATGATGCAGGACAAAAAAGCCAAGTGTACGTCCAAACGATCCGAGGTTTCCGGTTTCGGCTCCTGGCCACTGCTCAGACCTTCTTCCACGATCGGACGCATGGTTCTTCGGCTGTAGTAGGGACGTAAAGAACGCATGAGTGCCGGAACAATCAATGTTAACACGATCGTGCTACTGATGGTGATACTGGTGAGGAAGAAACCAGTCTCAAGAAGAAGTCAGCTTGCATTGGGGCGGGTGGATACCAGCACTCACATCCGCAGGAGTGAGATGGTATTTCGACGTAGCAAGCACCAACCAGGCGCTTGAAGTATAGGTATGCGCGACCATGAACATGAAGATGTGCGCGCCACACCAAGTAAGTCGCCAATTGTGAGTGGGTTTGAACATCTTCAGTGGTTCGAAAATGAGTAAGAGGGATCTTAAAAGTGCGTTTCGGGGGAGTTCGTCGTCGGAGGGCTCTGGGTGTACGCGAGATAGCTCGCCTCTCTTCTCTTCCGGGAAAGATTCGGGGAGAACAGCAAGAACGTAAATAAAGGCAGCAACAAATATTGCAGCTGAAATGTAGAAAACGATAAGTGGGTTTCCTGTTTTCGTCGTAACAAATCCTCCCAGAGCGAATGATATACAGGTGCCTGCAGGAGATAAGTTGAGAATGTCTGAGTCTACAAGAGATTCGTACCTAGCCCAGCCCAACCAGATATCTTACTTAATGCGACAGTTCTTAAAGGTGAAATCAGGCCCGAGATGAACAGTGGAGGTTAGAAACATACCTATTTTCTGGAATGCAGACGTCTACGATGTACATGGTGATGAGGTAGTGATAAGGGAGAAGACCGGAGAACAGTTCGAATACCATCCCCGCAATAAAGACCCAGCCAGCAAGCCTGTGAGGCACAAACTGCGACCCGGGTATCAAGCAGCTTCCCATGATCCGGATGATGAATATAAATAACAGGGCAGGTTTTCTCCTGCAGTTGGATAAAATACGACTTGAGATACCAAACACGGCAATTGCTGGATTAACGTTTGTCAGGCTCACCACGAGAATTGAAATCAAAATAACACACATATAATGCCTTCAGTGGCGCCGAGCATCGCGATAACGGTTGCAAAGTATCGTGCTACCTCGGGTGTATCGCAGACGTCTGGAGTTGTGCCTCCTCCTGGGAGAGTAGTTGGATTGCCGTGCGTTATGCTCCAGAGCTCGCAGACAGCCCGCCGCAGAAGATCAATGAAAGTGGTGGACGGGATCGCAATCGCCAACGTCGTTGCGAGTGCGACCGGGATAAGAAGCGTCTCAGGCGCAAATTTCGATCGGCCCCTTGAGAGACTCCCCCTCGACTGGTCAGTCGGACGAGAATCGGTGAGCAGTGAGGTCGACTCGGACATTGGATGATTCTGGGAAGACATGACGCAGAGGGGATGTTCTGCCTTGGTAAGCTATTCAGCTACTAGACTGCGGTATGGAGAGAAAAACACGTTGGGACAGCCCACTATGCATGATGGAGCACACCTCATTGCGAGCTGGTTAGGAAACACGTTGCAGTTCCGCGCTGCTTTAATTAATCACTATGGTTCTATCAAGGATGGCAGAATGCATACTTTCTGGGTGTATTATATAATAATAGATTTCTTGTCCACAGTTCCTTACATTCTTTGTGAAGTCCGAGCGAGCGGAGGAATTTCCACCGTGGAACTCATTGGACAGCGATAACCTTAAACAAGCTACCTATCGTTTAACTCTATAAGATTTTTATGACGAACAGGCACAGAAGACGGGGTACCATAAACTCAAACGGACGTGGACAAGAGTGGGCTGCCAGATAATGTCGGTCGAGGTTGTGTTGTAGAGCCCGCAGTGGCTGTGCCGCTTGTGCGGTCTTCCAAGGAAGTTTGTCATTGGCCCGAATTGGGACATCGTGCGAGTCACGAAACATCCCAACTTTCTCTGCGGTAACTCATGAGGGATGTCACCGTGGAGAAATCCCTGATCTGGAACACCGAATCAAAATGCAAAGCCTTTGGCAAACTCCGTCCCAGCTCAAGGATTTTTCCAACAATGAACATGCCTTTACAAAAAGCATCACATACGCTACATGCACCACTCTCGACAGTCCACCATCGTCATGTTTGGAGGCATTAATGCATCAGCGATCGCTAATATGTTACACTTCACGTGGCTTCTGGTACCTATCCACGTCTCTGACAAGGAATAGTAATGCACCACTAACGAACGCCACGGCCTAAAATGCACAAGGATGGTCAGAATGGTTCAAATCGATCAGTGTTCGGAGTGCTTACCAAGTGAATATAGAACACGAGTAGAGGTACCGTGCCGATCGTTGCGGTGAGAATACCGCCCATCATAATAGTCGAGAGGAAAGAGGCAATGTTGTTGATCATCTCGATACCAGCCAGCGCTTCACCTATGGCGCGATGATGTGTTAGCGCCAATTAGGCAATGACCAAAAAAATCAGACCTTGCTTTAGTGGATCAACCGATCCAACGACAAGGCTACGGATCGTAGGAGTATGCAGAGAAGCAAATCCAATGCAAACAGCAGCTGTATTATATGTATGAGTAGATAGCATAAAGGCTGGTGTCTAGCACTCACAGAAGATCAACAGCCCGTCTGTAGGGGATGCAGCTGCGCTCAGGAAGAAAATCCCCGCGATTACACACGATGAGAAGGACAAATGTACATCCAGACGGTCTGAGATCCCTAATTCCAGTTCTTGGCCGTCAATTGTATTTTCTCCTGAGGGAGAAGACGTGACTCGTCGATTGTAGTACGGCCGCAAAGAATGAACAAGTAGAGGAACAACCAGTGCCAACACAATCGTGCCACTGACAGTGACAATGGTAAGGAAAAGACCAGTCTCCAGTGAAGGGTCAGCTCGTCCCAGTATAAATTGATTCTACTACTCACTTTCTCTGGGGTAAGATGGTATCTTGACGTGGCAAACACCATCCAACCAGTCGAGATGTAGGCATTCCCAGTCATGAATAAGAAGGTATGTACTCCACACCAGGTGAGCCGCCAGTTACGGGTTCCGTCCAATTTGCGAGTCGGTATAAACATCTTCAATGGTTCAAACATAAGTAAGACAGATGTGACCCGAGCGGGTTTGGGCGATCCGTCCACAGAAGCTCCGGGCCCTAGGTGTGCGCGGGACAGTTCCTTTCTCTTTTCTTCCGGGAAGGATTCGGGAAGTAAAAGAACAATGTAAATGAACGTGATAGCATACATGGCAGCTGCCATATAGAATACGATGAGAGAGTTTCCTGTTTTCGTTGTGATAGACCCCCCTAGGGCAAACGCTATACATGTGCCTGCAGAAGATGAATACAAAAAGGATGAAATATGAGAATATGAGAATGAGACCCGAACCTAGCGTAGCCCAACCTGCTATCTTGCTCAGTGAGGCAGTTCTAGATTGTTAAAGACTGTCAAATAAGCCTCGTCAGGAGGATGTATAACTCGAAACATACCTGTATTCTGGGACGCATACATCAACAATGTACGTGTTGACGAGATAAAAGTAGGGGATAGGGTTGGAAGCGAGTAAGAATACTATCCCGGAAAGAAAAACCCAGTTAGCGAGCCAACCAGGCATGTACTCCGAGGCAGGTATCAAACAGCCTCCCATGATCCCGGTGATGAGGACGAATAAGAAGGCGGGCTTCCTCCCGTAATGCGATGAGACATAACTTAAGATACCACACTCGGCGGTTGCTGGAACGTCTGTAAGAGTTTGCAACAGTTAAAAGCGGAACCAAACTCACACAATATACCCTCCATCGCGCCCATTATGATGATAGCAATGGAAAAGTACCGAGCTATCTCGGGAGTATCGCAAGAGCCCGAAATCCTCGAGTCACCTGGTGAGGCTGAATTACTGTGCGGCATATCCCAAAGCCTACAGACAGCTTGCCGCACAAGTTCAACGAGGGTAGTTAATGGGATCATAGCTGCCAGTCTGGTCACGGTTGCGACCGGGATAATATATGTCTCTGGAGAAAACTTGGCCCATTTATTCGGTAGACGTCCTGCTGGTTGTGCGGAATCGGCGAGTAGAGCAGTAGTTTCGGATGGCGGTGGATTATGGGAAGGCTCGGACATGATGGAGGAGCAGGATCAATGTTGTCGCCAACTGCGATACGTCGGCAGACAATTATATAAGCGTGGGTCCGATGCGGCCTATGGGGGGACCGAATGCAAAGCGCAGATTCTGGGTCTTGTATGGATTGCGTTTTACACTGGTTTCAGCTCTCCAGCTAATCTGCTATTACGGACGAATCCCACTCGCCTTGAATCAGACATTTCACAGGCGGACCCTGTTTCAGGCTTATTATGATTACATCGATGCGCACCGCTCTGTTGAATAATTCGTGAGAACGAGCAGACGAAGGAAAAGTTGCCGTTTTTGGTCAAGTGATCGGATGTAGGACGAAGTTCCCGTTGAATTTATTCCCACCCCACAGTGCGGTTGCTCCAGCGTTTTGGTGCGTTGCACTCGCCACGCTTTGTGCCGTGTTCTGGTCACCTCGAGCCCTTTGCCATGTTCTTCAGTGTCGGCTCCGCTTACCGTCCATGTTGTCTGCTCAGGTCTCGAACTGGTGCTCCCCTGCGCTGGCCTGTCTCCACGATGCATCGTGTTCATCCATGGTTCTCAGAGTCCTCCGAGACTGACCTGCCACGCGGCGCAAGTACAATCACAAGAGCGGCCTGTGACTTGCGGCAAGGTCACTCGTTTGAGTCGTCTCCGTCGTTTACCTCGAGTGCTACCGCTCGTTTTTGCCTTGGCCCCATGCCACTATGACAACGATACTCAGTGTACTGATGGTGACGCAGGTGGCCATCCCACGGACTACCTCCATGACGATAACCCCAGATGCCCATTGGCAACGACATACTCGACACTATAACAAAGGCAGCGACGCAAGTGGCCACCTCGTGGCATTACTAGCACCACGACGTTGATGGTGACCACGAAGGTGGCACCGCAGGAAGTAACCCCATAGCACCATTATACCACAACACTCCTGCCTAGTTACGGGTTTCAGCGAGATGCTGCATGTGTGATAGCTGGAGTCCGGCATTACATCTATTTCGAGTGTCTGCAACGATGGCACCATTGACACCTCGTAGTCAAGCATTTTAATGAGGTTATATCTCTGAAGAGTATGCACAGTCGAAACGCGGTAACGTCTTAAACTGCGGTGCAGTATAGATCCACGCGCGGCGGAAACAAAGTGCGGCGCGACGGGCGAAAAGAATGCTGTAGCCTCATTATCTGTGTCTAGTTGCAGAGGTTAGCAAAGCACGTAAAGCCCTTCTTCACGACACGCGGCAACCCGTCCCATTTCAACTCACAAACTAGCCTCGGTGGTTCTGTCAGGTTGCCAGTGGAAAGAGGTCATAATTGTGCCTTTCAGTTCCTCATCAAAGTATGAAGCCCGCAGTGGCTCTGCTTGCTTGTCCCGTCTCCTGAAACCTTTCATCAAACAGAGCTATTGATGAATGGGACATCTTGCCCGTCTCGTCCGAGTCACAAAGCATCTTGGCCTTTTTCCACGGTAACTTGCGAGACATGTCACCATCGCCGTTGCGTTTCATCGCGGACAACTCCCCGATCTTAAACACCGAACCGAAATGCAAAGCCATTAGCAAACTCTGTCCTAGTTCAAATACTGTCTCGACGATGAACATGCCTCTACAGGCACCACATATGCTACATATTCCACTCTCGACGGTCCGCCGTCATCGTATTTGAAGGCCTTTATACATTAATGATCGCTGGCGTGTTGCACTTCGCGTGGCTTCTGGTACCTATCCACGTCTCTGACAAGGAATAGTAATGCACCGCTAACGAACGCCACGGCCTAAATGTGCAAGGGTGGTCAGAATGATCTAGATCGAGTAGGGTATTCGGTGTGTTTACCAAGTGGACATAAAACACGAGTAGAGGTACCGTATTGATCGTTGCGGTGAGAATACCGCCTATTATGATTGGCGAGAGGAAAGCGGCAACGCAGTTGACCATCTCAATGGCCGCCAGCGCTTCTCCTACGGTGCAATCGTCTCAATGCCAATCAGATGATCATTAAAAAAATCTGACCTTGCTTTAGGGGGTCAACCGATCCAACGACAAGGCTACGAATTGTAGGAGTGTGTGAGTTGCCAAACCCAATGCAGATGGCGGCTGTGTCATACGTATGAGTAGGCAACCTGAAGATTGATGTCGAGGGCTTACAGAAGATCAAAGCCCCATTCTCCGGGAATGCGGCTGCACTCAGGTAGGAAATTCCCTCGATTATACACGACAAGATGGATAAATGTACATCCAGATGATCTGAGGTCCCCGATTCTAGCTCTTGGCTGCTAATTCTATTTGTATTCATTCCTGAAAGAGGGGAAGATGTGACTGGTCGACTGTAGTACGGCCGCAAGAAGCGAACAAGTAAGGGAACAACCAGTCCCGACACAATTGTGCTACTGACAGTGGCAATGGTGAGGAAAAGACCAGTCTCGAGTGAAGGATCAGCTCGTGCCAGGATAAATCGATCCTACTACTCACTTTCTCTGGGGTAAGATGGTATCTTGACGTGGCAAACACTATCCAACCAGTCGAGATGTAGGCATTCCCAGTCATGAATAAGAAGGTATGTACGCCACACCAGGTGAGCCGCCAGTTACGGGTTCCGTCCAATTGGCGAGTCGGTATAAACATCTTCAATGGTTCAAACATAAGTAAGACAGATGTGACCCGAGCGGGTTTGGGCGATCCGTCCACAGAAGCTCCGGGCCCTAGGTGTGCGCGGGACAGTTCCTTTCTCTTTTCTTCTGGGAAGGATTCGGGAAGTAAAAGAACAATGTAAATGAACGTGATAGCATATATGGCGGCTGCCATATAGAATACGATGAGAGAATTTCCTGTTTTCGTTGTGATAGACCCCCCTAGAGCAGACGCTATACATGTGCCTACAGGAGATGATATATGTAAAAAAGATGAAATATGAGAATATGAGAATGAGACCCGAACCTAGCATAGCCCAACCTGTTATCTTGCTCAGCGAGGCAGTTCTAGATTGTTGAATAAGCCTCGTCAGGAGGATGTATAACTCGAAACATACCTGTGTTCTGGGACGCATACATCAACAATGTACGTGTTGATGAGATAGAAGTAGGGGGTAGGGTTGGAAGCGAGTAAGAATACTATCCCGGAAAGAAAAACCCAGTTAGCGAGCCAACCAGGCATGTACTCCGAGGCAGGTATCAAACAGCCTCCCATGATCCCGGTGATGAGGACGAATAAGAAGGCGGGCTTCCTCCCGTAATGCGATGAGACATAACTTAAGATACCACACTCGGCGGTTGCTGGAACGTCTGTGAGAGCTTGCAACAGTTAAAAGCAGACCCAAACTCACACAATATACCCTCCATAGCGCCCATTATGATGATAGCAATGGAAAAGTACCGAGCTATCTCGGGGGCATCGCAAGAGCTCGAGATCCTCGAGTCACCTGGTGAAGCTGGATTACTGTGTGGCATATCCCAAAGCCTACAGACAGCTTGCCGCACAAGTTCAACGAGGGTAGTTAATGGGATCGTAGCTGCCAGTCTGGTCATGGTTGCGACCGGGATAATATATGTCTCTGGAGAGAACCCGGCCCATTGATTTAGTAGAACAGAACCCTGCTTTACTGGTGGTCCAGAATCGGCGAGTAGAGCAGTAGTTTCAGATGGCGGTGGATTATGGGAAGACTTGGACATGGTGGAGGAGCAGGATTGCCTGCTGCGATACGTCGGCAGATAACTATGTACCTATCATCGGGACCATGTGCCATCCGTGTTGCCTCTGATGGCCATAATTAGAACCAGAGACGGTCCTTGGTCCTTGTCTGAACCGCATCCTACACTGGTTGTAACTTTCCAGCCGATCTACTATCACAGACGAATGGATACTGTACACACCTGAGACTTTTCCTTCTGATTATCATGTTGTTCAGAAATTCTGTTCTGTTCAATGATTCGTGAGAACATGCAGATGAAGGAAAATTTGCCGTTTTTGGTCGGTTACTGGTCGCAAAAATCACCGTACTCTTTATGTCACCCTGGAGGGGCTGGTCCAAGGGGTGGAGTTTACGCCGCCGGGACTGAAGGATAATTACTTGATGAACCTTCGACTCCGAGTCTGTGTCCTCTGAACAAGCTTTCCCACCCGCCAATAGCCATTTACCAGTGCAACTCCGCTCGAATTCGTCACACCTCTCAAGGTCAAGGTCGAGGACATGGTGGGACAGCAATACATTGGAGACACTGCACAAATAAACGCACATTCCTAGAGCTAGCAACGTACATATCATAAAAATCCATTCAGAAAAATGGGGAAAAGATAGGCGAGAGTATGTACTATCCATGTACATTTTTTGAGTGTTTTTTAGAGATGAATCTTGCTGGTTCCTGGCTGTTTTTCATCGGAAAGAGTGTGTCTGAGAAAAAAAATACAAGATTCTATAGAAGCTGTATTACAAGCTATATCCACGTGTACAAGCCATTATTTGCATTGTGTGTTGCAGCAGAATGCATTTTGCCTCTTTAGGTCATTTTACAACTCTGGGCTCATGATAATACATGTCATCTCTTTGCCAGTGGGTCCCTATTTTATCTTGTTCCAACTAGGCTAGCCAAATGGTCTCCAATGCACAGTCAGCCACCACCCACGTCGCATCCCCCCCAAAATCACTGTTGTCGGCGACGCCCTGTTACATTGCGTTATTTGAATGGAAAATTTGGTCATACACGCCCCTTTTCTAAGCATGTTTTGAACAGAGACTGGAGAGACTGCACCGGCTGATGGGCCGAAACGATAACTAGTGATGTATACTCTCTACATATCCAGTCGATAGTACTATCCTGCCTGTGGTTATAGGATGCATCACGAAGAGTATTGCGCTCTGTTCAGGGCAAATCTAAGGATTCCATGCAGCGATTGCGACACGGCAGCGTGGGACGTGTAAACTTCCAAGGTATGCACAACGCAAGATAGCTTTCTGGTCTCGCAATTGCGTTCGCTGGCAGTCAGCGTCGCCCCTTTCCTTGCTGGCCCACTACACTGCACCGCCATGTGACAGACCTCATCAAGTCTCGCCTCCGCACAACTATGGATCGCATGAAATCGAATAAAGTAGTACAACGCATTACCCGGACAACATAGCGATATCCACGGTCGAGTCACACAATTGCAGCAGCGGCCACACAATATCCTGTTCTAGAGTTGACAATCATCGGTATGGCCTATTTCATATCGGAATGTCCATGCACTCTGAGACTCGAGATTCGTTAGATTGCCGTTTGCTGAGGTCGTCATAAAAGATGCTATAATCTCGTACAGAAGTGAACTCGACGGAGTAAGTGGAATGAGCAGTGCGGATGCTGATACACGTTCCGCTTCGGCTATGGGGCGAACCACTTAACCACCGCTACCTTTGTGCAGTGGCCAATTTCGGTTGGGAGCAATAAACCCTAACCCTAGGCACAGCATGCAGGGACCTGAGCCCAGAGAATGGAGGGATGGAGGGCCGAGACTCGAGACCCGGGGACAATGATGGATCGACCGATGCTATGGAGAGCAGTGTCATTTTTTTGTTGTATAAAAGTAGGGATTGTGTGCACCCCAAGTAACAACCATGCCGAGCTCGAGAATGTTCAAGAAACAACACAGGAGCTGCCGCTCATTTGCTGCAAGGGCAGCTCATTGGGTTAAATACTTGCGAGAGAACTGTGATGGCACATTTAACATGCTGAAAAAAAATGCACCACTAGCAAAGAAGCATGGTCAGCTCCAGGTCCGTTGATGGATGGACGGATGCTAATGGGGTTTGGAGACCAAGGAGGCAGGAGTTCAAGTCTGTGCGTTTAGTCCGACCAAGTATAAATCCCACTGCCGTTTCCCAGAACATGGTGCGGCAATGTTCGACGAATAGGGGCTTTTTAAACACTAGTAGCCAAATTTCGAGCAACACCTTGCCTTCTTCTCACTCAAATTTTTATTATTTGAAAATCCTTCTTGTAGATCCACTGTTCGTGAAAAGGATCACTTTTACAAGAGGAAAAAAATTATGAATTTTTTTTTCGAGGGACTCAATGCTTTGCACAAAAGTAGCGGTGCTTAAGTGGTTCGCACCATACCATTGACGTTGCATCGCATATTTTGGCTTGTTACTTTGTGGAGTTGACCCTGGATCCTATGTTGAGAATGTGCCAATCATGAAGTACATTTGCCGCTCGCGGCGACTGCCGGTGGAGAAGTTTTGCCCAAACTATCCTAATCAATCACTCCAATTCAGACATCGTGTTTGAAGGCATAACATTACATTCGGCTCAAATAGATTAGCGATCGCTGGTATGTTGCACTTCACGTGGCTTCCGGTATCTATCCGCATCTCTGACGAAAAATAGTAATGCACTGCTAATCAAAGCCAGGGCCTAAATACATAACAGTGGTCAGAAAGGTCCAAATCGATCAGAGCGTTAGGGTTGCCCACTAAGTTGATGTAAAACACGAGCAAAGGTACCGTACTGATTGTTGCAGTTAGAATGGTACCCATCACGATCGTCGAGAGGATAGATGCCATGTTGTTGACCATCTCTATAGCTGCCAGGGCTTCTCCTATGGGCGATGAGGTGTTAGGACCAATCTAGCGTGGCGTGACAACAAAATCTGACCCTGTTTCAGTGGATTAACCGAGCCGACAACTAGGCTGCGGCTGGTGGGAGTATGCATATACCCGAATCCAATGCAAATGCCCGCTGTATTTTGCTAATGAGCAGACAAATCAAAGTTTGTTGTCGGGCGCTTACAGAAGATCAACGCTTCATTTGTCATAGAAGCAGCTGCAACCAAGAAGAAAACCCCTAAGAAAACAGAGGCTAAAGAGGCCAAATGAACATCCAGATGATCTGAAGTGCCAGATTCTAACTCTTGACCATTATGCATGTTTTCTTCCGAGAGTAGGGAAGACGAGATTTGTCGATTGTAGTACGACTGTAGAAGGCGAACAAGCAGAGGAACAACCAATGCCAACACGATTGTGGCGCTAACAGTGATAATGGTGAGGAAAAGACCCGTCTCGAGTGGAGAGTTAACCTTCGCTGGGATGAATCGATCCTACTACTCACTTCCTCTGGGGTAAGATGGTACCTTGATGTGGCCAGCACCAACCATGCAGTCGAGGCATAGCCATTCGCAGTCATGAATATGAGGGTATGCGCACCGCACCAGGTGAGCCGCCAATTACGAGTTCCATCTGGTTTGCGGGTTGGCATGAACATCTTCAATGGCTCAAAAATAAGTAAGACGGACGCGAAGCAAGTTGGTTTTGGGAGTCCATCCATAGAAGTTCGATGCATGCTGGAGAGCTCGTTTCTCTTTTCTTGAGAGAAGGATTCGGGAAGCACAGAAACAACGTAAATGAAGGTGACAGCATATATCGCAGCTGCCATATAAAACACGATAAGAGGGTTTCCTGTTTTCGTTGTGATAGATCCTCCCATGGCATATGCTATACATGTGCCTACAAGAGGCAATCAAAGACAGGAAATGAAATCTGAAAACGAGATCCGAACCTAGCGAAATCCAACCTGCTATCTTGCTCAGTGCGGCAGTCCTGAACGGTTGTATCAGACCTGTCGAAGACGATGTAGAGTTTGGAACATACCTATGCTCTGGGAGACATACATCAATGATGTACGTGCTAACGAGATAAAAGTAGGGAAGATTGCTGGAAGACAATAAGAATAGCATCCCCACAATGAAAACCCAGTCAGCAAGCCAATCAGGCATATATTGCGACGCGGGAATCAAACAGCCTCCCATGATCCCGGCGATGAGGACGAGTAAGAAGGCAGGCTTCCTCCCGAAGCGTGATGAGAAATAATTCAAGATACTACACTCGGCAGTTGCTGAAACGTCGGTGAGAGCTTGCGCACTCAGAGCAGAGCAAACTCACATAAGATACTCTCCGTCGCACGCATGACTATGATAGCAATCGAAAAATAACGCGCTATCTCGGGTGCATCGCAGGAATTGGGGATCATCGAGCCACCTGGTGAAGCTGGACTATTGTCTTGTGACGCATTCCAGAGCCTGCAGACAGCTCGCCGCAAAAGTTCGACGACTGTAGTTAGCGGGATCACGCTCGCCAGTCTTGTTACGGTTGCGACCGGAATAATGAGTGTCTCTGGTGAAAACTTGACTCGTTCATTCGATAGACTCGTACTCGGTTCTCCAGGTGGACAAGAATCAGCAAGTAATGGCGTGGTCTCGGACGTCGCCAATATGTGGGAATTGGAAGACATGCCAGTGGACTTGGAGAAACAGGCTCGCTGGTTGCGAGCAGGACACAACGTCAGCCGCAGACAATCGAGATACGTACAGTGGCTCCATGTGTGGTGCGTTTGGGGTTTTAGCAGCACAAGCGAGTTTCAAGGACCTCTGACACTGTTTCTATGTTGTTTACCTTGGGCCGCAGTGGGGTCACATTGGTAACTAATTCTTTGCCTCTGAGAAGAACTGATAGGCTTCTCCTTGCCCGTACACTACCTAAATGACTTCCAACACACAATCGACCACCGCACACCGTCTCTCTTCTACGACGACTCGCACCGCCTCCGAAATCGTCTCCTCCAATAATGCCTGCTGGCCCTTCTCTGCTGTCGCAAGGTCGACACTAATCTTTCGCCCCCAGGCCCAGCCACTTGACGCAGCCACCGCGATCTGGGAAAAATCCGGACAGTCTGGGCCAAAGCCAACGGTAAGTTGATCGCCAAAGGATTTCGAACCATATCCCGTTGGATGAACTCCAAGCATGGATAACTTCGGCGACTTCCAACCGCCATTGTTAAGAACAATGGTTAAGAATGGCTACATTGTCTTATCAACACCAGCGATGACCGGGGAAAGCGGGACTTACCGTTTGATACCGTCTTGCCATCCAGAATGCACTTGCTGGGACACCGAATAGGAAGGTACCGTCGCCCACGATGGCTGCGACAAGGTCGTATCCGGTCTCTCCATTTCCTTTCTTAGCTGTGCGTCCACCCAAGACAGATCCGACACCTGCCCCGAGTGCCCAACCGAGCGAGGAACCACCAGAGCAGATAATCTCCCCAGCCATTTCGGGTTGTAAGTGAGACCAGATGAGCGGGTAATTGGATATACTCTCATTAAGAATTAACGTGCTTTCACGAGCGATTCTTCTCGCCGCTACCGCCTCGCGAAGTGTCCTGACAATCTGTGGCGTCGTATACGGTGCTATACGATCCGAATTCGACGGCATGACAGGGAACGACTCTGCGGCACGAAGCCCTGCTTTCCACTCCTGATGCAGTTTTTGAAGTAGTTCCCCTCGCTGCGACGACTCATATGCGGATCGGGTGCCAATGGCCTCCGCAATTTGGGTGAGCGCAGTACCAGCGTCGGCACGACAAAGGAGGTCCGCATCATAATGGTACATGCCGAGACTCTGTTGAAGCGGATCACCGCTATCGATGACATATACTTGCGCTGTCTCGCTCGGTCGCTCGTATGCGCCATCTCTGTCTCTATTCATCGGGATCCAGGGGACCAGAGCATCTATGACAAGCACCACATCAGCTGATTTCAGCAGCGGTGTTTGAGATCCCTCCCCCAAGTAAGAGTATCCGACGAAGTAGGGATGCGATGTAGGCACGTTAGTCGCCGAAGGGCATGTAACGAAAACTGGAAGAGCAAGTGCACGTGACAGACCAACGAGTGTCGGTAGCGCCTGGTGGTTTCGTCCAAGATGTGACGTTATCAAAAGTGGCAACTTTGCTTGCAAGAGTGCGTTTGCGATTTGTTTCACAGCTAGGTTCATATCAAGTCAATGAAAGGTTCCGTTGGGAATGCGAGACACTATACCAGAGGGGGGAAGTGCAGTCGGCTGAACGGACGGCCACTTGGCGAGGGTGATCGGTCTCTCTAGTAATGACGGGTCGATTTCTTGCTCCATTGTTTCTCGTCGTGCCCAGAGATAAACGGGACCCTTTGGTTCGCTCGTTGCACTACAATAATCGTGTAAGCATGGAGGACGTGCTTTGCAGGATATGGCGTATACATCTGAAGCGCACGTCGGACTTGGTGGGGTAAACTCTCTGGAGAGCCGATCTGAGCTGTATAGCGCATGTACTGGCGCACAATTGCTGGTTGGTCATGCACGTCTGTAAGTACTCGCATCAGTACTCCAGTAACGTACCTTGACCAAATCAACTACCTTGCAACCAGTGAATCCATTCATTGCGCGACCCCTGGAGCTCACCCTCGTTCGTGAACGGTGATGCACCAGCGTAAATTAAGATCGGTGCCTGACCCCTGTCTGCGTTGTGAACTGCACCAGCCAGCGCCTAGGGAACCAAACACAAAAGTGAATAGTTCACAGTTACGTTACTAATAGTTCTCGGAACACCGAGATATGTCAGCCTGACCTGTGTCCCAACGTCGACGTGGATGATAACAGCTGCAGGCTTGCCAGTGACTTGCGTATAGCCTTGTGCAGCGCTCAGCGCAACCATCTCGTTAGGAGACGTCACGATCGTGAGTGGATGGGACCCGTTGGTCGCTCGTTGGCGCTCGAGTTCTTCGAGCATGGCCGGGTGGTCGGAACCCCAGTTAACAAAGACATGGTCGACCCCAACCTGTGTCAGAGTGCGCAAGAACAGAGAAGAAGTGGTCAGCACCATGATAGGAAGTGCGAGTTGGCTTGAGAGACTTAAATGCTTGGACGTTTATTGTGTTCTGGTGATGTGCTCAAATTAGCTCACTGTCATTATGAAGTCCGATTGCGGCCGATAACCGATGCATCTGTGTGTGACCATTCAAGTTCGTTGGGCCTCCCTGAGCGCGGGTACTATTGACACGATTACAGTAGGTGAAACCGGCCATACGGAGGTGGCGATACAGGTGATAACGAGTGTTTGGTTCGAAAGGGATAAGCGATATTAGACCCAGGCGAACCCCTCGGAGTCGGAAGTTTTCTGGTTCCGACCCCACCACCGCCTTTCCCCGAGCACAGACAATCACAATTCTGGTGATTTTATGCTGGCACTGGAATCAGAAGCTGCAGGCAAGTTATGAGCGTGAAAAGAAAGGTGGAGTCCCACGGTCAGGTGAACCAGGACGGAATTACCAAGGCTGCGCCGCTTCGCACGCCGTTTTTTCGCGGGAACGCTCGATTTCAAGATTACGGCGGTTTTTGCATCTGTTACACCTCGCAATAAAGTAGCAGCTGCAATGTCTTACCCCCGCCGCGTATCTGCTTGGCCGCGTGCTCGATCCGTTGATCCGTCGGGTAACGGGCTGGGATTGGTGCCTCAGGTATATTTACCCAGTTACTAGTAGCCCGAGAACGATCGAGGAAACTCCTTAATGTCGTGGCATCAGCACCGTTGCCAAAAGAGAGTATAGTACGTGTATGATACGATGGCAGCGGGCAATTAACGATGGAACACGATCCATTGACTCGATGCGCCCACCAAAGTGATGCGTGTCCCATGAAAACGCACACCTGATTCTTCCACGGGACGCAGCAGAGTCGTGGTGTCCGACGGCCGTAATAACTGCATGCACCCACTCAACGCAAGGGTTATTTTAAGTCGCGATGGCACTGATCTGGTACCTCAAAATACGTGCATGCAGTTCAGATCATTGAGTGTTACTTGAACATCAAAGATAGCCAAGACCAAGTGAAACGACAAGACATTCTCGAATGCATCGTGAAATTGAAGAATGGGAAAATCATGAGCCAGAAGCAAATTCCATCACGCTTGGTACGGTTTCCGGTACCTATCCTCATCCTTGATGAGGAATAGTGGTGCACCACTGATCAGTACAACGACCTAGATGTGAAAACAGTGAGATAGGTAAACGAGAGTGTTCGGCGTCCTCACTAGGCGGACATAAAACATAAGCAGGGGTGCTGTGTCGATAGTCTGTGCGAGAATGCTACCCATGATGACGGACGAGAGAATAGTGCCTGCATTATGGACCATCTCTACAGCCGCCAATGCCTCTCCTGACGTGTATTTGCGTCAGAACCGGTTTCCTTGAACAATATCGATGATCTGACCTTGTTTTAGGGGATCAACCGATCCAACAACTAAGCTGCGGATCGCAGGACCATGAATGTGACTAAATCCGAGACAAATACCGGCTGTATTACATCTATGAGAAAGCGAAAGAAAGGGCACGCGGAGTGCTTACAGAATACCAGCATTCTATTTGACGGGAATGCGGCCGCAACTAAGAAGGAACATGCTGTGATTACGCATGACAAAAAAGCCAAGTGTACATCCAAACGATCCGAAGTATCCTCAAGCTCTTGGCCAGTCCTTGACTCCTCTGCGGAAGTGGAGTGGGCGACTCTTCCACTGTAGTAGGGACGTAAAAAGCGAAGGAGCAGTGGAACAACCACTGCCAAGACAATCGCGCCGCTGACAGTGATGCTAGTAAGGAAAACACCTGTCTAAAGTAAAACAATCAACTTGCGCCGAAATGAATTTCTGCTAGCACTTACATCGACAGGCGTGAGATGGTGTTTCGTCATGACAAGGACCAACCAGCCATTGAAAGTGTAAGCGCATGCGATCGTGAACACCAAGACATGGGTGCCACACCAGCTAAGTCGCCAGTTGCGGATTCCATCCAGTTTGCGAGTCGGTATAAACAGCCTCAATGGCTCATAAACGATTGACAAATACCCCGGGAGAGTGACATTTGGTAACCCATCTTGATAGGACTCCCGATGGAGATGGGACAATTCAACCCTTCTTTCTTTCGGGAAAGATTCAGGCAGGATAGCAACAATATAAGCGAACGTGGCAGCCAAGATCGCAGTGGAAATATAAAACACGAGTAAAGGGTTGCCTGTATTGGTTGTGACAGATCCTCCTAATGCATATGATGTACAACTCCCTGTAAAAGGTAATCCAATGAGGGGAACGAAATATACAAACGAGGTACGTGCCTAGCATAACCCAACCGGCTATCCTACTCAGTGCAGTAGTTCTTGAAATTGGGGTCAGATCCGTCAAGGAAAGAGTGGGTTTGAAACATACCTATCCTCCGGGGGGCATACATCGACAATGTACACGTGGATGAGATAATCGTAAGGGAGAAAGCCAGAGAGTATTGCGAATAGCATCCCCAGAGAAAAAACCCAGCTAGCCAGCCAATCAGGCACATATTGTGACCCCGGTATCAGACAACTCCCGATGATTCCGATGATAAGGACAAAGAGGAAGACAGGTATCCTCCCTGATTGAGATAAGACACGACTCAAGATCCCAAGCGAAGCAATGGCTAGAGCGTTTGTGAGGAACCTGAACAATCATCAACAGAATAACCATACATATCATGCTTCCGGTTGCAAGGAGGATTGCCATGACAGTAGCAAAATATCGCGACACCTGAGGCGCATCGCAGAGATCGGGGGAAATTGGCCCGCTATGAGGATTAGTAGTCTGGTTACCGTGCGCCGTGTTCCATAATCTGCAAACGGCTTGTCGTAGAAGTTCCATGAGAGTAGTCGTTGGTATCGAAGTTGACAACTTTGTTGCGACTGCGACTGGGATAAGGAGAGTCTCTGGCGAAAATTTGGATGGCTCCCTCGATACACTTCTCCTCCGCTGGCCAGGTGCCAGTGGTCGAGCATCACCGATTAGCAGGGTGGTCTCGGTCGCACCTTGATTCTGGGAAGACATACCAGCACAGAATGAGTTTACAGCCCATGGGAGCAAAACAATCATCCCGGGGCGCTTGCATCGCTCCAAGTCTTTACTGAGTGCCGGACGTGCCCAGTGGCTGACGGCAAGGCCGCCGTTCTGCGCGGTTTAAGTCATCGGTACTGCCCCGACCGTACCATCAAGGCCGGTTGGATACGTACATCCCTTACAAAAAATTTGCATACAAATAGACATTAGGTGCTGCGATTCAAAGGTATATGTCAGGGAGAGGCTGCAGCTCCAAATAACAACTTACTTTCATGATGGTTTATGTACCAGGTACCCTGCCAGTGAACGATGGTCCGAATCGTTGTCGAAATTCAGTGTTCAAGCTGGTCACGTGTGACCTTCCTGGCTAGTGCTGTTCCGTCTCTTTTTATTGCACCCGCCCCCCCACGCCCTCCTCGCAGGCCAACTCCTCTCCAGCCTTCCAGCCTCCAGTCCGTTGCGCGTCCCCCAGCTTTCGCTCTTTGGCCTAGGGTCAGCGCAGCGGGCTGAATAGCCCTTCGGGTTTTTGCCCACCCGTTGCACACCATCCTTTATAGTACTTGGCATGTATCTACCCATCCATACATCGTTTTCTTCTACCACCCTGTTCGTCACCGCAGCGCCTCGATATCCACGGACAGGTGCTCCATTATGCTGGAAGCGCCGAGTGGCACCTCGAAGCTCTGGAATCATCTTCCTCACCTACGTCGCGCCGCGATCATGTAACATTACCATTTACCCAGCTGACCATTGACCGAGCGGTATCATCAGGCAATCATGCAAAGCCAGGGCAATAGTAATTGCGCACGAATGCGGGGATCTCACTGGTGTCGGCTGTGGACCATAGCATTGTCAGGACCGTATGATGGATCGATCGAGGATGGATGTGCAGGTAATCGTTGCCGTCCTACCCTGTCTTCCGGGCTCATCACACCCATGGCCGCGCGGGGATTTCTAACCAACGCTATGAGTGGTCATCAAGTCGATTGAGATGTCAGCTGCTAACGCTCTGGACCGCTAGTGTTGGCGCACTACATTCAATGAATCCAGCGGAACCAGTAACGGCGTAGAAGCAGCTCCTGCGTCCAAGTTCGCGGATCATCGTAAAAAGTCGAGAATCTAGGCTATTCGCTAAAACGTTATTCGATCCATGATTGAACAATACTCCAAAGTAGCACGTCACTATCAAGTCTCCATCGTAAAGTTGCATAGCGACTCTTTGGCTCAGTGTTGTTGAGACATTTGGGCCAAATAGTCAGAAAACTAGATATCACATGTCAAGGAAGTTCAGAGCCTTTACGAGCGCGGAACTTGCCTTCAAGGCGCCCGTTCGGATACTTTCACCCATGTTTTGAATATCGGGGTTAGCCATCACCCGAGCGAGAGCATCTCTTGCTGCAGTCTCTAGATGTGCAAGACTCCCATCACCCAGGAGGCCACCCTCAGACCCGCCACGTTCGAGTTCTTCCTCCTCTTCGCGGCCAAAGTATTGACTGGAAGAAATCGATGTTGCCCCTTGGAAGTTGGATAGTCGTTGTTGTGACTCAGCAAGGAAAGTAGGGTCATAATCATTCCGTCCGAAGAACATGTCCGACGAAATAGCCTTCTGAGTTCCAAACTTTTCGCGTGCGGTTGTGGGAGCATCATCAACAGATGAGCTACAAATAACGAGTATTCTCAGCAAGGGCACAATGTGAAGATGATCAGCTAACGCACGCGGATGCCGAGTTAGACACCTGTTGTGGTGGAGTGGGAACGCCGCCAAAGCCCAACTTGCGGAAACCCATTCCCAGCCGCTCGAGATCCTGACTGTTGCCCTTCTGAATGTCTACTTTCCCAGGTATCGTAGTCGCTGCGTTGGCGGTGACAGCGTTGGCTTTCACGTCCGCTTGGGAGGCCTGTTCAGCCCGTTGTCTGGCACGTTCCTCTTCCTCCTCGCGCTGACGATCGTATCCAAGTTGCTTGATCCGCTCAGTTTCCTCGGCAGCTTTCCGCTCGGCCTCGGCAAAATCGATCGGGGCAACAGTCTTCTTTGCACCAAGGCCTCCAAGCTTACTCTTCTTCGCAGCAGCAGAGCCGTTAGTAGAAGTTGTAGTAGTCGGCGCTGAAGAGTTCAAGCGGGAAGCACCTAGTTTCACCGAACCATTGACTGTGGAAGAAGACGTAGAGCGTAAGGAACTTGATGTTACTGTTCGAGGGGCGGGGCGACCGATTGCGGGTGGGGCTGTGGTCGTGGTGGAAGGAGACGCGGATTTGGATTGAACCGGTTTATCCCAAGAAGAAAAGAAATCATCTTCCGTTTGTGGGGTAGAATCATTTGGTTGGGGGGAGTCCATTCCGTCAACGACAACCCGAGTCGGAAACCTAGCAGCCGGAATGAACACCTAGAGGCTGGAAGTTTCAATAATACGTACTTGATAACATCCTCCTTTACACGCTTGGCGAGTTCCTCCTTGTAAAGCTCCGCAGTTCTGCTCGTATACTTTCTCTTCGAGTCAGTGTCACCCAAGAGCGAGGTGCCACCATGGCGGGTAAAGAAGTCTGTTGCAGATGCATTTCCGCCGACTTTCATAGTGCGTAGTTGAGCCAGTTGCCAGCTGTCCAAATTCGTCGAGCTGTTCATTCCGGATGTTGAGGAAAAGCCCAAGTCAGAAGTATTGCACCCACCGCACAAAACTGATGTGCACGCCCATATTCCGATGAGCGCTAGAGCAATCCAGACATATGTAGATGCCAAAGGTGACACTCGACCAGGTCGGATTCCGGGCTTGACAATCGAAGCATGTCTATCGATGACCATGAGGGAGTTACCCTGAGATTAGAGATTGTCCAACCTTGTTCCCTTTCTGTGCTCTGAGTACTTTGAATACTTTTTCGGACTCGGCTTTAGTAGGATCAGCCATCGCGGGTGAGGTTTGAAGTCGACCTGTGCGACGGCGAAAGGCTCGAAGATATTAACGTGTACTGTTCCGGGGTCCCTTCTTAGTTGAGCTGGACGGTGATCAGGGTCTTTCCCGATTGGTTCGGATATCGCCCTTGTCCAACGTCACTCAAAATCTATCGCTCAACTTCCACCGAACATGTGCATTGAACACGCTTGATAACATATGCGAATACATACCCGGTGCCGTAAAGTTTATAGTGGACTACGAGCCGATTCGATTCAGATACAGACTTCAATCATGGACCTCGCTAAGACAACTCCTGCGTGAAGACGTCGAGACACTTCGCTGAAGAATACTTTCGCGACCGCAGAGACTAGCTATTTGCTGAACTTTTCATCCACTATCCACCGTAAGCTCTCAAGAATTTATATCATTCCTATTTTCGTTTTTATGCTGTAGCAACCTCCTGAGTGCATGAAAGGTAGGCCACAATGGGAATACTTATAGAAGTACAGAAAGCCGCCGCAATCGCCGAATATGATTGTATGGTCGATGGAAATTTCGAATTTAGATGTCCGCCGTCGCAAGCTTGTGGATGCCGGCGTGCGACATGCGCGGTGTGATAGTACACGGGAACGGGTTGGGACACCTGTCGAAAATTGATTCACGAGACAGAAGAAGGCCGGAGTTCTGCATATACTCACGTGGTCACTCCAGTGGTCCAACTTGGTGTAAAGTTGGCCTCTTTTCCCTGCTCGTCCAAAGCTTTCGTTATCTTAAATGCACATAGAATCGATGCTATCCCAATCCAGACCGAGTTGTCAGAGGCGTAACGACCGGGGCACACTCGCCTGACAAGCGGAGTTGGGAAGGGCCTGAAGGAGAAAGGAAATGCTCAGTCACCTTCCAAAACCAAAAGCAAGGCTGTCAACAGCTTTGTCCTCGGTGAGTTGCCCGTCTCTGAAGAATCTCTCAGGTTTGAAGACTTCCGGTTCAGGGTAAACATCTTCATTGTGAAACATAGCCCTTCAAGATGATATAGCTATATTCTTGTTGGAACAGAGAACTGTATCGCACCATATGTTCGCTATTATCGTGGATCCTAAGTAGATAGTCGAAGCCAAGTAAGTACATGTGAAATAGACTTGACTTATATCACCACCTTTCGGAATAAAAAAACCTTCGTAAGTGTCATCGGTTGTGGTAGCATGGGGAATTGCTAAAGAGGTCCTCAAGATCAATACAGGTAGGTGTCTTTGCCGTGATACTGACCAAGTGGGGCAACTGGATACATTCTCAATGTTTCTAGCAAAATAGCCTCAATGTACGGCAGGTTCGGCCTGTCGTCAAAGTTTGGAAGCCGGTTTGAACCAACAACCGTGTCGATCTCTGCTTGCGCTCGTTCTTGCACTTCCGGATGTTGCAGCATGGCGAGCATGAAACATTGCAGTGTCGATGCAGTCTGCACAACCGATCTGAGTTACGGTCAATATCTTCATACGGTCAGACTAACCGTTTCTGCGCCAGCTATTGAATTCGAGGTCAATTGACGAGCTCAGCAGTAGTCATTGATCAACGTATAACCTACCCACGAAAGCAGTCGCACAGGTATCCATCAGTAATTGAAGCTGCGAAGGATCATCCACGTCTTTCATGGTGTTCAAAAGATCAAGCGCCATGGCAGGCGCATTACTGCCCTCAGCCTAAGTCTCACAGGTTTCTTTCCTCTCTGAGCTCTGAAGTGCATGAATCTCACCTGGCGTTTGCTAGCATGTGCAAAGGGTTTTGCTATCATCTGCATGGCGCAATGCTTGGAAACGGCAGCTTTTCGCTTCAACCCAGCGCCTGGACACCACTCCGGCAAGCTCAGGACTGCGATGTTGATCAGCGTGACAGTAAGAATACAAGAAAGGCGACTACTTCCGAAAGGGAAACGCATCAATAATAGCTGATACCTCTGGTGTCAGGCCCTGCAGCGCCAGGACGTTTCCACGCTCGAATAACTCAACCAGAGGATCGTGGCTAGGAGCAACTTCATAGTCGTAGACGATTGACATGATCACGGCTGTAGAAAACCTGGACATGCTTTCCTTACTAGCTTACAAACATAAGTCGATGACAGTCACCTTTTGATATGTGCAGAATACTCATGGGGGTCGCTGAGTATATTCAAAATGAGCTGGTGAACCTTTCTCAGGTAAACAGGCTCATAGGAGAGTGCAACTTCAGGCCGGAAGGCTTGGTGAAAGAGTTTCCTCTGGGAGCGCCATAGGTCACCATATCGAGCCCAGCCAACGTTGAAGGACCAGCCAAATCTAACCAGAAAAGCTCACATGTCAATATGCTGGTGCGAGAAAGAGAGCGCACGGATCTTTCGAAGCAAAGTGAGGTCTGTCCGAGTAAATATTTGACCGGCGTTCGAGAAGGTCCTTGGCAATTTTCTCGGAGCTGATTACAATGATTTCTTGCTTCATTACATGAATCATAAAGATGTTGCCTGTTGTTGCGGGATGATGCTTAATCTGTCACGGTAAACCAACTGGGTCGTAACTAACCGTAACGAGTCGTCCATTCAGCATAGGTGATCCAAGGTTTTTTAGAGTCAATTTGAAAGGTATTCCCAACAATCGGGAGAGGAACGGGCCCGGGAGGGGAGCGAAGGCCCCCAATCGCCCGTCGTCGTCCGTTCATTAGAGTGAGGGCAGAGGCCAATGCAGCAACCACTACAGCAATCAATGCCAGATTCACTGGAACGAAGTGACTCATGTTCGTTAGGATATGTGAACAGCGATAAGAAACTGGGTAATCCTATATAGGTTACGGGCCAGATGGCAGGAGCCGAATAGCTGCGAAGGAACAGCCATCGGCGGAGTGGGCTGCATTTACGTAGCTCCAATGGTTTGGTTAAATTGGACAACCTGAAACACATACTTAGTATGGGTAGTCTGGTGACCAGTTCATTTATGACTATCGGCGACTTGCCTTGTTAGACCTCAGCCAGTAACTGTATCAGTGGTAGGTAAGTAGGAAATACATACCTGTTAGGATGATCTTCAGTAAGTAACTGATGGAAGCAGACCATAGTCACGGTGCTAAGTGTCGGTATGCTTATGTAGGCAGAAAAGCGTAGGTAAGAGTCAAGAAATTCCAATATGCCTCAGACTATGGCGCTGAGGGTGTGGTATTGATGATGTACTAGTGCCCCGGTTTCACCTAAAGCACAAAGAAAAAAAGAGTAATTTGTATCTAGCGCTTCAACAACAGATCCCTCGCCTGTGTAGTACTACGACAATCACATGTCTGGGCCGTCCAGGCTTGAGACCCTGAACTATGTATACTACCACATTTTGGACTGCCTGTCAGAACTATTTGACACTCTGCCATACGACTCGAACGCAATCTTCCAAATCTTACAATTTACAGTGACAATTCAGGGACAAAAAGAGCCTCGAACTCGGGTTGTCGTTTTGGATGAGTGGACGGGGACTCTAAAATCAGAAGTCTACCGTCGAAAGCTTGTGGATATCCGCGTGGGACAAACGGGGTGTGATAGTGCACGGGAACGGGTTCGGATACCTGACAAGCATCAGAGATCGGAGACCATGTTGAATCTGTATACATATATGTGCTTACGTAGTCACCCCAGCAATGAAACTCGGTTCAAAATCGATCTCTTTGCCTTGATCATCCAGAGCTTTCGTTATCTTGAAAGCACAGAGAATTGACACTATCGCTATCCAAATCGAGCTGTCGGAAGCATATCGACCTGGGCACACGCGCCTGACGAACAGGGTTGGTAACGAGACCAACATGCGGAAGAGAAAAAATATTAAATACCTCCCATAGCCAAAACCGGGGCTATCGATGACCTTGGCACCATTGAGTTTGCCGCCTTTCAAGAACCTTTCGGGTTTGAAAACTTCTGGTTCAGGGTAGAGTTCTGCATTTTGATTCATAGCCCTTCGAAATGCATGTCAAAATGTCGGAAGGATGGGAGGCTTGTGACCAACCAAACATTCGTCATCACCGTACATCCTAACATGCATGGTCAAAGGAGAGTCGTTAGATGCAAAACGATTTTATCACCTTTGGGGATAAAGATGTTTTCGTAGTTATCGTCAGCCGTAGTAGCATGAGGAACTCCTATGAGAAGCATAAGAAAAAAAACAAATGACATGACCAGATTACTTACCAAGTGGAACGACGGGATACCTTCTAAACATCTCTAACATAACGGCCTCAACGTACGGTAAGTTTGACCTGTCGTCAAAGTCTGGAAGCCGATTAGTCCCAACGACAGCATTGATCTCTGCTTGGGCCCGTGCTTGCACTTCTGGATGTACTAGCATGGCAAGAATGAAATATTTCATAACTGATGCCGTCTAAAAAATGGTAAATGATTGCGAATACAAAATCGCGCAATTGGACTCACGGTCTCTGCACCGGCTATTCGATCCAAAGTCGTAAAACGAACTTGAAATGCGTTCATCCACTAGCACGACTTACCAATAAATGCCGTCGTACACGTATCTTTTAATAGCTGAAGTCGCGAAGGATCGTCGGCATCCTTCATGCGCTTCAAAAAGTCAAGTGCCATTGCTGATGTGCTGCTACCCTCAGCCTGCATGTCATGGATGATTGCAATGGGTCCCAAGGAATATATATCTTCACCTCTCGTTTTCTGGCGTGTTCAAAGGGTTCTGTTACCATTTTCACGGCGCACTCCCTGGAGATTTCTGCCTTGCGTCGAAGGGAGGTACCCGGAAACCAATCTGGCAGGTTCCAGTTGAGGACTACGTGCGGATCAACTGCTAGCATTGACGCAATAAAATGCAACTACTTGCTGAAGGGGAAAGCGTCAATAATGGACGCTACTTCTGGTGCCAGTGCCTCGAAAGCCAGGACGCTTCCACGCTCGAACACCTCAACTAAATGGTCATGTCCCTGGGAGACTTCGTAGTCATACACAACCGACATGACCACGGCCGCGGAATACCTGTGCGTATGTTCTCTCTGAGTACTGGCATATTCGGACATTCGGATGATACCCACCTTTGCAGATGCGCGAAGCAGTTGTGGGGTGCATTGAAAATATCCAAGATGAGCTCGCGAGACTTCTTCAGGTGAGTAGGAAGATAGGTAAGTGCAGCTTCAGGTCTGAATGCTTGATGAAAGATTCTCCTCTGTGATCGCCATCGATCGCCATATCGAGCCCAAGCAAAGTGGAAAGACCAGCCGTATCTAGTGGAGGACTGTCAGGTGCCATGATACACAAATGAAATGGGTAGAGTGCTGACAGGTCTCTCGAAGCAAAGTTGGGTCTATCCGAGTAAATGTTTGATCGGCGTTCGAGGAGATCTTTAGCAATCTTCTCCGAACTGATCACAACGATGTCTTGCTGCATCACACGAACCATAAAGATATCACCTGTTGTTGTGTTGTGAGGTTACTGTTAGTTGAACCAGTAGGATCGAAGCGGACCATAACGAGCCGCCCACTCAGCGTAGGTGATCCAAGGCTGCTTTGAGTCAACCGAGAGAAGATTCCCAACGATGGGGAGAGGAACAGGTCCCGGAGGGAGAAAAGAACCTCGGGCCCCACGTCTTCTCCCCTTGAATAAGGTCAATGTGGAAGCCAATGCCCCAACCGCCAAAGCAGTGAGCAGCAAATTCAGAGAGAGAAGGCTAGCCATGTCTATCTGCCGAACAGTGGATGAAACACTGAGTACCTTTTATACAGGCCACGGTTGTCGCCACAAGGAGCGCAATGACCGTGAGATTGATAATAAATAGACGAAGACCGGAGGAATGTACATTCTCCGTCGAAATCAGGGATCGGATCGAGAAGACACGGCGTTTTCCTGCCAAGGAGATGGCTGGCACCAGCACTTTCCCGGAAAGGCGGGTTCAAGCGGGAGCTAGTGACAGTTACTCATCCGTGCCACACGTTTGAGAATTACCTGGGTCGCTGTGTCGAATTCTTGCTAGCCAAAAATCCTGAAAAGAGCCGGAAAATGCTTGGACTTTATACCTGCTGAGATTATGGCACCAGTACAAGCGGAATGAGCCGTAGATGAGACCTGGTCGGACTTGCGCTGACTCGGAAGAGCCTGAGAACCAATATTTGCCAGCAAGGTCGACAAGGTCGACCGCATGATCTGAAACACGCCGTTAGTTCTCACTTTCAGTGAATGCCGCTGAAAACAATCTATACAGAATGTGCCATATGAATTGGTGATGCGGCGCTAGGCTGAGTATACAGAACTTGTCGTTGCTCATCGATGCACTATCAAACATGCTGGTGATATATACGTACATTAATTCCCGCCTTACCTATCGTATACGAGGACCACGGGGATGTGACACAGCGCAAACTTCGAAGGAGGGCGTTTGCGAAAATGCTTCGAGGTGTTTGAGGTCCGAAATCGGCCACGACTTGCGGCAATTTGCGGCCAAATTACAGCACACCACCTTACAATTCGCCAAAAGCCCTTGTTCAAGCAGCTCGGGCGCGATCCATTTGAACCATCATTTTCACTCGAACTCCGATCAAGCCCAGGGCTCCTTCCCAGTGCAAAGTGGAGCCCATTGCCTGCGTCTAGCCTAGTAGTATGAATTCATCGATTGCTATCATCTTCACAGGGTTGTCGCTTGGCGTAGCATGGCTTTATTTCTCTCCAAGTTGGCGACAAGGACAGAGGAGTACAATTGGTCTTGTAATGATGACAACCGCTGGCCTGCACACTCTATTCAAACTATTCACCCTAGTGCTCCACCGACCTCCCAACTTATTCACGCGATTGAGCATACCCATAAACACACCCGCCGACGTTATAAGGTCTCTTTTGATGGAGGAAGCTGGCATCAACACAATCGGGGAGCGAGGTACCATCGCCGTTCTTCCAGAGATTCCCAGAGAGATCGATACATTGTTGAAGAGGCTGGGAGGACAAGGTAGCAGAGATACATACACGAGGTACGTCTGCTCGCCCCTTCCTTGGAGTGCACGACTCAGGGGAGACAGATTCGGGCAACGCGCTGTGCAAACATGCTCGTATTGTTCCACAACCGTCGACTATACAATTCTCGTTCTGTCCGGCATCCTTCTGGACTATTTACAGGCCGCAACCCTTCTCCTCCTACTTACGACCAATGTCAATGGCCGACAGAGGTGGAGAACAAATATCCTTGGTGCCCTCACATGCGCATTCCTCGCCGAGGTCTACGCGTTCACTTCTGCCAGCGCTATGCCACTCGAAAAAGACGCACAAGTGGCGTTCATGGTGCGCTGCGGTCCGTTTCTGCATGTATTAGCGAGTGCTGACGATAACCGTTTAGTGGCACGACAATCTGTTCCTGGCTCGGAACGTGCTTCTTTTGGCGCTTCCCATCTTTATTCAGACCCTACCCGCCATCTACCCTCCTCCTCCAGCCTCCATGACGCTCATTCCAACCCTCAGGAACCTCGAACGTATACTCCCTCGTGCACATCTCCTTAAGTACTTCCGCCAAGCTGTCTTAAGGCAGGCGTCCACCCGCGAGCGGTTGGTTGAATTCTGGATTAATGATGCGGCCGAAGGAGCCATTGTACGAAGTAATCCGAACGTACAAACGACCGCATCAAAGCTAGGGTTCGGTTTCGCATCCCCGGCTAGTTCCGTAGATAAGAATGGGCAAGAAAATGTGTTGAGGGTCAATGCGAGGATGGCGGTTCAGTCGCTGAAATCATTGTTTATGCCCCCGCCAAACTAAGTGTAGAGTGGGGGAGACGAGCCCAATTTTACTACTTGCCTTTCAACCTACGGTGATTGCAATGGGTGATTGATTAATGTTGAAGGTTTGAACATCGAGCGATTCTCCGGCTGATGCATTCTACAGTTCCCGCCCAAGAAGTTAAAGAAATATATTAGTAAGTTAAGTGGAGTGAGCACTCCCTCAGTCTGTCTTCGTCTTTACTTGTGGATCGTGATGCCTAAGCTGATCCAGTCGTCAGACAAACATCACTATATTTTAGCAAGGTAACAATGGAAACCACTAGCATGACGGTCGAGGGCTGGATGACGATTATACTCATTGAAGGCCACCTGACGCATGCACATCGCTGATGCAACACGCATAGCGGGAACCCTAAGCACGCGGTGAAGGGGTTGTTCAACCATCCGATACCCTGTGTATGCTGGCTTGCGTGAGCTGCAGAGATTGGTGTACTTGTGAAGATACGGCAAGCAACACGACATTACATATACAATCAAGGCATGTGGCAAGGCTAGCGGAAATTTTGCGTCAGGGGAAGTGATGAGTTGCAAGGGGGAGTAGGTTGAACCTTCCCAGGCACCTTGCACACTCGCCCACGAGGTGCAATTCAACGCGCTCCGAGATACCGTGTGCAGGACACGAAATTATCCTATACAGGGTAGCCTCGGAGGTTGCTGGACCCCAGAGGCTTATATTCTGACCACATCACTTCGACGGTATCCTTGGAGCATGCGAGCGGCAACGCGCTGAAGCTCAACAAGTTTAACCGAGACTGCTGGGTCTAAACTGGCTGCATCGACTTGTCGAAAGTGCCTTCAGTCTCAATGTCGAGCGATGGGATGGGAAGGATTTACAACGTCAGAAAACTGAGAGACGTGGACTTGGACAGTCCATGCCCCACAAAATACTGTGGTCCAGTCGGGCCCTGAGAGGAATAGAAAGACGCAAATCAGGATTCTATTGGCCAGTTTACAAACATCCCCTGTATGTTGGAACCTGCAAGCATGACGGGTTGTCGGACTACAATTGATCGGTTCAGACGAGAGAGGACGCACGTCAATGTGTTGGTGTAAACAAACCCACGAGTGGAAGGTCGGAGAATCACGATGGTGGCAGATCCCTTCCCAACGCAATTCACTCTTGTCTTCGTTTGAGATGCGTGTGCACTGGAGGACTAGGACCTGACACATCAAGTTACTTTATGTAATACTAGTGATACCTTGGCGGTCCAAGTCAGACGCTGATGTAATCGGCGGCTCCCCGTTTTCAGTATTAGACGCAGGTTGTCACGTCCATCCCGAATGCGGCGATGATCAGGTTTATACTGGTGCAGGTTAGTTCGTTTTGGCTCGTCTTAGATATGACAATTCTTATAGGAACATAGAACAGGCAAGGTAAAACCCGGTTATCGAAGTGGTATGTACCCTACGATGACGAGGAGAAGGTGAGATACTGTCTTCCACTCGTCAGCTGGAGTAACCCTAGGCTGCAGGTAAGGCTTCGGGGTGAGGTACACAGACTAGTTGCGCCTCGTGACCAGAAATATCAATCCAACTTCGTAGAGGTTAGCCACTGTGAGAAATGACAATCGGCTTCTTGTTCACATAGTCCACAGTTCAAGAACCACAAGATAGTATATCGTCGTTATGCAGGCCTTTTCTTCTGTGTCTGCGTTGATGCCAACGACAATGAACTTGCCTACCTCGAAGCCATCCATCTCTTCGTAGAGATTCTCGGTAAGTCCGCGCCTCGCCAACTAGGTTCATCTTCAAAAGCTGACATGTTTTCACGCGCTTTCTAAGATTCTTTTTTCGACAACGTGTGCGAGTTGGACCTCGTTTTTAACTTTTACAAGGTGCGAAAGCTCCTCGGCTGTGTATCTTCCCCTTTTCACGGCTCCAACTCATTAGGTGTATGCCATTTTGGACGAGATATTCCTCGCCGGCGAGATAGAAGAGACCAGTAAAGACGTTGTCTTGCAAAGGCTAGAGGAGTTGGAGAAGCTAGAATGATTTCTTGGCCGCTCGCCGGTCCATAATGTTCACCGTTTCCTTTTTGCGATCAACTCTCGAATTGCATCGCTCTGCTGACCCTTTTTTTTTTTTGGTAAAGGGTATGGTTATACAACACTAGGTAATCTGAATGATAGGTGGATTTTATACCTTTTTGATGTAAAGATTTCTGTCATTCGGCCCCACTCGGAGTTGCCACTATGACAGCCCCATCGCCTTGGCCGGCGAACCTTTCGTCACTCTAGCAGACAGATTACCAAAGCGAAAATCGCGAGTTGGATTCCAATATGGAGCGAGCGCGTTAGGGAATGCTTGCATGAAAGCATTGGGGTGATCATCACTCTGCGTAAGTGAAAGTCTGACGTGGGCTACGCGAGATTCCCATAGAGTGGTCAAACGTGATTGCCTGCAGAAATGCGGTGCAAGCTGCAGTGTTTTCAAGCCGGCGGAGCTTATAGTCAAGGATATGCATATCTCTCTGTTTGATGTGGATAATGATTTGTTTCATCCAACGAGTCATCATGTCTTGTCTCTCAGCACGACATGAGTATGTTCGCAAGCTCTGAAGTCGGTGGGAAAATGTTACTGGCTCAGTTTCTACATAAAACGTTGCTCTTGTCTGCTGGACACATCTAGTGTGGCGTTTAAGTATCTCGCGGTCTGATCCGCTGCTTTGCGTAGGTATGGCGCCAGCGGATTTCAAATGGACAAACCTAATGAAGGTATTGGGTGTCCGACGAAACAACACTCGAAGCCCGACACACGGTTTACACCAAGGGTGACTCCTATACCGCTCTAGTCAGTAGAATTCGAAACGCATAGTGCAACTGTGGATTCTCCTTAAAAAAAGAATAAACAGATAGCGACTGATACTGCACCACATGGTGTGGGCAGAAAGACGACCCGTTCCTCATATATCCGTCGGCCGCTGACTTTGAGAAGACACGATGAAATGGTGGCCAAACTGTACTTTGGCTTGGAATTCCGATGAAACGTAGGTTTCGTCCCCGGGGCGGCGCCGGTTTGGACAAATCTGTTCTGCAGATGCCCACAAGCATGTGTTCACATGCAGGCCTGGCGGAAATAGGACATCGTAGAAGCACAAACCATTCAATTCAACCTGTGCGCCAAAGAACAGGCTATGCTGCATACAACAAAGGTTACCACTGACCTTCCCTGAGACATATGTGCACATCTTGCACTGGAACCGTTTGCCGATATAAAGATGGCTGCCAGACGAGACGCACGGTGTTGTCAACACAACGGCTAATTTTCTCACGTCCACACGCGGATGCGGCGCCACATGATTTTCGCGTGGACATTCCCGAACCCCCAGTGGCATGATCCAGCGATCACGGTATCACACCTTCCAATTCTGGGCTGTCCCTGTCCTCTCCCCACTACACAGCAACCGTTCAGGCAAGTAGAAATTGGGTCTCGAGGCTGGGTTTGCTAACGGCGCAACGCACAAAATCAGCAATGCTGTGATTGTGCCTCTCCGCAACCGGCGTCCCGCAGCCCATTTCCAAAGGTGGGCGTTTTGGTGATGCTGGTTGCGCTTAAAAAGGCTAGGACAGGCCCTCTGTTGGCGGCATAGTTTGCTATTTCACCATCACGACCTCGGTTAATATCTTGCCTCTGTGTTTGTCACTCGGAGGGTCTTGATCCGGTCGCTTATTCTGCCTCTCGCTTCCATCGTCACACAGACTATTCACACTGTCGCGACTTCAGCTGACTTTTGCTGGTAAGTAACTAACTTCTTGTTGGCCAGCAGAGTCAGCCAATGAAATAATCGTTCCCAGGTAATGCGGAAGACCATCGTCACATGGAATTATCATTAGAGACTTATCGTCTCATTATCAAACATGTAGAAAGCAAAGCGGACCTCTGCACCCTCTGCAGGGTAAACAAGGAGTTTCAACAATCGGCAGAGCGGGAATTATACAGCACCATTCATGCATTAGATGCATGGCACACCTTTGGGATGTGTAGCTTGTTCGCTGGTACTCCCCGTCTTGCGGCAATGGTCGAGTCCCTGACGCTTCTTGTCGGCGACGTGGATGACGTTGATGAGAGACTCCGATCCGAGGTCCATTTGCCAAGTGATTTTTGGCCAACCGTATCCAAAGCGCTCCTTCAAATGACAAGCCTATGCTCCTTGAACCTCCGCCTCGACAATGCGGGTGACACTGCTCAAGCATGGATTCTTGACAGCACTGCGTTCCGGCTCCGTAGCTTCCACTGTGATCTGCAGTGGGACACTCACCTAGTATCATTTCTGAACGCACAGCCCGAGATCGGTAACTTGTATATCGCAGACTATTCCGCTCCCGACTTGGAGGATACCGCTCCTACTTCCACACCCACATTGTCACCCCTAAACCCTACGGCTCTTCCAAATTTATCAACTCTGGAGTGCACCTTTGCCGAAGCGGCCTGTGCCTTGGTTCCCAGCCGGCCTGTTTCCCGACTCAAAACTTGCTTCTCTAAAAGTCGACTACCGGAGAAAAGGGAGGAACTGTCGCTTCTCTTCTCAAAGCTGGGGCAGACAACTCACCCTTTGCGTTCGCTCGATATTGCTGATTCAAGTTACTCCGATTCGTTCTGTGTGGAGCTCCTTGCATCCGTGGTGGGGTTGCAAAGCCAGGTCTATGATCTGACGTATATCGGGACACTAGTCCTGCCCGTCAATGGCCATGTCGTATGTAGCTCTGACTCACGAACTTCGCCACTGGCTAACATCTTTGATCAAGCGTTTGAAGTTTTATGGGCTTCTGCGGATACTCCGTTCTCTAGAGTGCATCGAAGTAGACATTTCGGAATGGGAGCCGTCACCGCTTGTTCCAGCGGGCTTGCGCGCACTGACGAGCGAGCTTCGGCTCTACTGTCCTTCACTTCGGCGCGTAATATTTGTCAATGATTTTGAAAGGACGGTCATTGCGGCGTTTCAAGGCGCGTACAGTGTGGACTTGGACTGCAGTCCTGAAAATATTTGGAGGGAAATTTAATAGGTATTTTCGTTCGGGATTTCCCCCGAAGTTGTCATGTTAACCTCATTATAGAACGAATTAATACCGTTGTCATTTGTCTTGTTCGCCGCTCTTATGCACCACATGTAGCTATAATAAAGACCGTTCGGCCTCTTCGGCTGTCGCAACTGATTCGATCTAGAAGTCAATCGTCGGACTAAGGGACAACTTCAGCGGAAAATCACATGATCATTCTCGACTCAAATAAGGCAAACCTAAGCTTAATGTGCGTATGTAAGTCGATTTCCCTCACAAGTACTTTGAACTCAGACGGCAGATAAGTTACCAAAGAATGCCAGCATTCTGGCACGCTTATAAGGGGGAGGTTCGGAGTTTGCCTTGCCAACACGCCGAACACAATGAGCTACGCAGTATGTGTGTAACGTCAAGAACTTGCTGTGGTCAGTTGGCACGTCCCTGATATGTTCCTTACGAGATAACACGCCGGCGTAACGGTAAGTTTAAGTTGAACGATGTGATGCCTCACTCCGATCATTTCTTGCTTCTGATATCACCATGCTCGTATACACTGAGATAAGCTCCTCGTTTCTGTTGAGTCCGCCCGTGAATGTATTCACCAAGGACTTCCAAATGGCTTTCGTGCATCGAATCACACTGTCACTTGTGTGCGCAGGCACGCAACGCACGGATCACATTGTGACAGGTGTATGTATAATTCGGCGCGGCGCTCAACCCTGACTCATGAAAAAATGAGCATCAATGACCTCCTTTCTAGCGACTTCACATTACATCCTTGCGGCATATCACGGCAGAAGGGTACCGCACAACCGCAGATGATCACCCTGGCTATTTGACAGACCCCCGGGGTATACATAGCTGTCTATCGCGATTCACATGATGTTCCGGCCGGCGAAGACATGGTTTTTGTGAGCGAAGCCTCCTAGGAATAAGAGCGCATTCAAAACTTCAGGTCTGTACTTCTTCGTTGCGGCAAACATCACGCCATCATGGTGACCTGATTTTTTTTTTGAAATTGGAACAAATTTATGCTCCTGAAGCACTTGCTGTCAGACGGTGGCTTATGCTTGGATGCCCGTCGAGCCAAAATCGGCGCGATAGCGCGCCAAGAGACGTGATCGATGCTTTGGCATGCATGGGCGGTACTGTACTATTCAGAATTTCAAAGCATGTTTCTCAAGTTTACTCGGCAGCACATGCCAGACGTCGTGGGCATGCTGCGGCTGAACGGTGGGGCGTGGCCAAGCTTGGAATCTCGTGCCGATCGTGCGCTCGCTGGCGAGTTGGCACCCAGTTGCGTACCAAAAACTCTTTTCGACTCCATCCGCGTTCGATTGCCCCCCTCGTCCTACGTCACCAGATCGCGGTTATGATGTCATTTGGTACTATGTCATCATCGACCGACTACGCTTGCCAAATGCGTCGGGGGCTCTTGGACCGTATATAAAGGACGGCGGGGCGACGCTGTCCCCTCAGTTGCACTTTTCACACTCTCTCATCGCACTCTATCATCATGACCAACCCGACCAACCAAGATCCTAGGTGAGCGGGCGAGTCACCCTGTATGGGGATGTCAAGCTGACGAGCCATGCAGCAAAGTGTCTGGCCAGTATCACGCTGCCAAGGGGTCGATCGTCGAGAACGTGCGTCACTGATCTTTGCGCCCAGTCGTATTCTGATGCTTGTCTAGGTTGGCGAGATGACGGGCTCCCAGGAGTGGACGAAGGCGGGCAAAGAGGAGCATGCTCGCGGCGAGGCAGAATACAAGACCGCTCAAGGCAAGGGCTTTGCGGAGGGTGTTACCGATAGGGTGGGCGGCTACAAGGACTCGGTCGTCGGCGCCATTAGCGGTGACAAGTCTCAGCAAGTCGCTGGTGAGTGTCGCACACGAAGCATCGTCACGTTTTGTTGACTGTCGCGGAAGGTAACGCCAGGAACGAGAAAGGGCAGACTCAACAAGAGATCAACAAGCCTACCCGAGATTGAGTATCTTAATTGTAGAATCAGCACCTTCTAGATCATTGTACGTTTCAAACGCTTGTAATACAGAGAGAGGAGCGTGGTATGTAGCTCCAAAGATGGAGGTTATGACAGACACTGAGTGAAGACTGCTTCTACACCCAATTTCGTGGGTCCCTCAAAACGTTCAAAATTCGCTCCTCCTCACTACCCGTCTCCGTCCCAAGCTCCGACATATACTCCCACCTCGCCGTTTCTGGTAGGCTCATCAAGATGCTTTCAATCCGCGCGGAAGGCGTCTTCAAACCAAACTTAGTGCCCCGATCGCACACCAGATTGAACTCCACGTATCTCCCTCGACGCAAAAGTTGCCACCGACGATGATGTTCTCCGGGAACGTCGCGCTTCTTTTGCAGAAGGGGGATGTACGACGGAATGAATGCATTGCCTAGACGAGAAATAAAGTCGAAAATCTCTTCCGGTTCTCTCGGCCGCTTAACATCCTCCGAGATTCTTGCGTGCTTCTTGTTGCAAAGATCATCAAAGAAGAGTCCCCCGATTCCACGAGTCTCCTTCCGGTGGGGGATGAAAAAGTATTCATCGCACCACTTTTTGAACGCATTGTACAGATCGTCATTCTGACACGCTTCCTTCAATGTTCCATGGAAGTGTCTCGCGTCCCCTTCATCAAGGTAGCATGGAGTTAGATCGGATCCGCCGCCGAACCACCAAGCAACGATCCTGCCTGTCTCTTGCCCTTCGCCTGGTTGTTCAGTGATTTCAAAATAGCGGTAGTTGGCGTGCACTGTGGGGTCGAATGGACTGCGGGGATGGATAACAAGACTGATGCCGGCTGCGAAGAATGGAAGACTAGTCTTTTCGTCGTAGGGGAGGGAAGAGTGATCTGCCCGCATCTCTTTGATCGCAGCGGGAGGGAGGATGCCGTGCACCACAGACACGTTCACTCCGGCTTTCTCGAGCTTTGTCTGCAGCGATGAAGTGGTTTGACCAACCTCGGGTGTGCATGCGAAGACGCACGACAAGCCTCTGCCTCCCAATGGTCGGACCCACGAGTCACGCTTGAATCGAGGTGCGTTGGGGTCAAGCCCCTCGAGTGCGGTGACGATATCATTCTGGAGGCCATCTATGAAAATTTCCATCTTCTCGCGCATCGAAGACGCCATGGCGGTCTGTGCTGGTTTACCAATTGTGCGGAGATTGTCGATAGATTTGAGACAGGCGTAGTTTTGGTCTTTTCACCTGTCAAAACATCGAATTGGATAAAGTCACGTGCTCATGGTATTGAGGTGGACTCGGGCGAACTCACAACCCACCGCACATTGCACACAACACCGCACCAGCCGTCTCAAACAACTTTAGTATCGTGTTATTATGGACGCCCGTCTTCGGCGAGTAAACAAGGAAATCGCAGGTGCGTGGTCCACGGCCGCGGTGAGGCGTCGTTCACACACACCTCACTCAGATTGCAAGAACGATAAATCGTCCAACATTAGCATCGATCTCATCGATAACTCTCCTTTTCATCTCAAGGGCTCGTTCCCTGGACCAAAAGACACGCCGTATGAGGGCGGTACTTTTGCAGTGGTCAGTCAACCTCCTTTTCCCGACCCCATAACATCGTAAGCCCCGTACGCTGCAGGATATCGTGATCCCAGAGTCGTACCCGTTCCAGCCAGTCAAGATGAAGTTCACCACAAAGGTGTATCATCCCAACGTCTCCTCGGCTTCGGGTGCTATTTGCCTCGACATCCTGAAAGATGCCTGGTCCCCTGTTCTCACCCTCAAATCCACATTGATATCGCTCCAATCGCTTTTGTGCTCACCAGAGCCAAATGATCCTCAGGATGCTGAGGTCGCCAAGCACTATACGACGAGCAAACGTAGCTTCGAGGAGACGGCGAGATATTGGACCCAGGTTTATGCCGGAGGCTCCGCTGCGCGAGGAAAAGCCCCTGCTCCGGACCCGGAAAAGGACGAGGTTGCGATTGCGGGCCTCGAGAAAGCACACGTGGACCAATTCGAGGGGCTCGGGTTCGAACGGTCGAAAGTCGTGCGTATCGAATTCCCAAGCGTTTTTCCCTCGCTCATTGCTCATCCCGACCGTTCTCCACGGACAGATTGATGTTCTCCGGAGGTTGAACTACCGTGGAGCGAACGTAGCAAATATATCGGAAGATAAAGTCGTAGAAGAACTGTTGAAATGACACGCCTGTCAGCATACCCCTCGCATGTGAATCCGCTATCAATGTCTGTATCCCTGCACAGTTTATGTCACTGTATCTACCTCCCTCAGCACTCTCGCCAGCTTATTCGTCCGGATCTTCCTTATCGCCCTCGTTTGTGCGCAACCCTGATAGTGTGGCACTCGAGCCTTGGTATTCGCATGCTATCTCGCACGAATTCCGGTGGATAGGGTCCATTGCAAGGTGTTTGTCGTTGCTTGAGTTAGCAGAGGCCGTTTGGAAACACGGCGAGGGACGTGCTAAGAGTGGCTTCAATGCGTTTCACCGTACAATGCGTCCTCTGGTAATGGACCTTTACAATGCTTGGCTTGCGATATTCTCGTAAGAGCGCCGTGATAGCTCAGACGGTGGTGCTTTGATGCGCAATTTCATTTTCAGGGTCGCTCGTTTGAAAGTAACTTGGGCAGCATGTGGAGTCTGTCTACGAATGGTATGTGGCCAAATGAAGAAGGTGCCCAAGCAAAGCCGGCACTGACAACATTCAATTTTTAGATCCGGGACGAACTGGGCGACGGGTTGTTGCGCTATGCCAGGCCTCGCGCAAACGGATCGTCACGTCGATCACCTGTCGGCAGGGGGTGGTGGAAACCTGTACGTATAATGACCGGTCGTGAAATGAATATCACAAGTGAATGAAAGTAAAACAAGTTCACAAAGACCTGTCTGCTGCGAACGTCAGCCACTTGTCGAGGGTGTGGGGTAGTGGTTGTGAGGCGCAACTCAAATCATTAAAAAGCTTAAACAGTTTCGGGGTGATATCAAGCGATGCCCCCTGATAGCGCGAAGAAAGAGAAAGAGAAACACAAAAGATATGACCGAACGGAGTGCACGAAGGAAGTGCGAGCGAGTGTGCGGCAAGACACGCCGACGGTCGGACCGCACGGATGAAATCGACCACGGAAGCGAGTGGGACACTCCATCCTACTATTATTGGCTATGAACCAAACCAGTGCGTGACAGATTCAATTGAAGGTGTTCATGCAACTGACTTGGAATCATAGCATAAAGCAGGGATGGAGTGACACCAAGGCCAGCCAATGGCTAATTCCAGCAGTGGGGCCAAGGAATAAGAGTAAGGTGAGGAGCAAGCAGGGGGGAGGGTTATGAGTGCGAGAAAATTTGGTTGGAGGGTTCAGAGGCTGCAACAACTCGTCAGGACGACAGCTCCTTTTATACGATTGCCTGCCACGTCGGCTCCTCTTATTGTTGCGATTCTCACTTTTTGAAGACATATCCGTCCCTCGAACCACGCCGGTACTTTTCTGTCACCAAATTTCCACAAGGTCCCGGATGAGCATTCTTCATCAGAATGTGATAAGTCCACTGATCGGGCATGATGCAGGCTAGTCGCAAAAGGAAAGCGGGCAGAGTCTCGGCAATGTCAACGTTGAGTTTATAATAATGAATATGATGGGCGTGATTCGTGAGGGTCCGACACTCACACCGCGGCCCGCGAAGGGCACAGCCAGTAGCCTCGTTGACATCTACGGTGCGTTCGTAAAGTGTCACACAAGAATTTCAGGGACTGAGGGGCTAGTACTGCTTTGTCAATCATGACAGCATCC
>JBBPKK010000139.1:0-47847 GCA_038089215.1 Tylopilus vinaceipallidus
CCTCGGAGGTTCCTCGGACAATTTGATCATGTCGATGAACAGGAATACGACCAGCTGATGAAAGAATCTTGGGTCAAGTTTGGTACAAAGCTCAAGTTGCGAGAGTTCAAGGAACTCTTGGATGTTCTCCCCCGTTCCTCCTCCGTGGCCGTCATCTCCGCTGCGAATCTTCAGCGAGAGCTCTTTACGGATTCCGGTGCTGGGACACTTATTCGCCGAGGTTACAAGCTTTTGAAACATCAATCCCTGGAAACCATTGGCAAGGACCGACTTCGCCAGGTTATCTCTGAGCGTGACGAAGGTATTCGTACTGGCAAAGAAAGCGTCTCTGGTATTCTCTCCACACTGGAGAGTGCCAAACCAGGGGAATGGTCCATCTACGCGGACGAACCACTTGATGCTGTTGCTATTGTCTCCCACCCTGAGGGGCAGATACCGGTACTAACGAAGCTTCTCACATCTCGCTCTGGCGTTCTCAACGGCGTCGTCGACAATGTGTGGAACGCGTTGAAGAAGGACCATCAACAGCTTGTATGGACGGCATCCATTTCCTCCCCTACTGCTTCCTCCCCTTCACCCAATCCTCAACCGGCTCAGGGAGAGGAGATGATGGATCGTTCCTGGCACTTTGATCGTGCGGAGGGATCTTTCACGCGTTCTGGTCGTTCCCTGTTCTGGTATGGCATCAGCGATGTCAGTGAAGTGGAAAAGGTTGTCAAGAACCTAGAATACAGTGGACGAGTAGGGAGAGCGTACCTCCCTGTCGGGCTTGCTAAAACGCAATTGGGCGGGAGTAGGGGCTTCGCTACTCTCGCGCGTCGCCCCGGTGTTCCCAGCGGTAGTCGGGGATATGCAACTCATGCGCCTGCACCTTCCACGGAGCCAAAACGTGTTGCACTCATTGGTGCACGGGGATACACTGGACAGGCTTTGACCTCCCTATTGAACACACACCCATACCTATCCCTCACACATGTCTCCTCTCGTGTTCTCGAAGGACACCCGCTGGAAGGATACACCAAAGCCCCAGTCACACACACGAACCTCTCAGTCGAGGATGTTGAACGGATGGAGAAACAAGGCGAAGTAGACGCATGGGTAATGGCGCTCCCAAATGGTGTGTGCAAGCCCTTCGTGGATGCTATCGAGAAAGGCTCGAAGGAAAGGCGAGGAGAGGGCAGTGTGGTGGTGGACTTGAGTGCAGATTATAGGTTTGAGGACGGCTGGACATATGGATTGCCTGGTGAGGAACCGCCTTCTACTGCTGCTTTGTAACGAGTGGATTGTGAATCTGTAATAACAAATGTCTTTTCCCCTCCCATGGCTCGCATTATTCCCGAATAGAACTATACGGTCGCGACAATATTCGCGCTTCCAAACGTATCTCAAACCCAGGCTGCTACGCTACCTCGACGCAGCTCCTCGTTGCACCTCTCCTACCATACCTTGCTCCCCCCGCCTGGCCAACCGTATTCGGCGTCTCAGGGTACAGCGGTGCCGGGACGATCACCCAACCAGGCGAAGCGGGCGCTCGACCAGCCACGTTACCTAAGGTGACGCCCGAGAGCCTCGGCGGCGGTATCCGTCCCTACTCGCTCACGGACCACATCCACGAACGCGAGGCGGGCTGGCACCTCTCCAAACACCTCCCTGCGTCCGACACCCCAAGTGCGCCCACCAAGGTGCGCGTGCCGCTGGCGTTCGTCCCGACCGTCGCCCCGTTCTTCAGCGGCATCCTGAGCACGCTTTCCTTCCCGCTCTCGACGGCGACGTTGAGCGCGGGGGACATCGCGTCGCTCTACGCGACATACTATGATGGCGAGCGGCTCGTGCGCGTGCAAAAGGGCGTGCCGGCGCTCGGGGACGTGCAGGGCCAGCACGGCTGGGTTGTCGGCGGGGTGCAGGTGCACAGCGGGCTCGAGCGCGTGGTCGTCGTCGGGGGACTGGACAACCTGCTCAAGGGCGCGGCGACGCAGTGCTTGCAGGTGCGTTCCCTTCCCCACTGGGGGCCGGCAAGCTGACGGTCGTCGTGGAACAGAACTTGAATTTGGCACTCGGGTATGACGAGTATGCGGGCATCCCCGTCGGGGATGCTTAGGATAGATGGCTGAAAGGGATGACATTTGCTCGGCGCGGTTTGTCAACCAGATATTTGAGTGATGAAAAACAAAGTAGGCTGCAAGTCGATCGTGTATCTATGTATGTATGTGCCTTGTACCTCATCGTGGAGGCTATCTAGTTATTCGAGGATCATTTCTTTCGCGGGCCGAGCTGTCGATGATGAATGCAGCTGAAGTCGCATCCACGGTACCTGCGATCGACATATAATAACCTGTCCATTTCTGAGCCTACCGAAGCACCGACAACTGACCGCGCAGGAATCATGGTATAAATAATCGTTATACCGCACGTATTTGGGGGTTGAGATCAGGAGCTCGAGGGCCACGGTACACATCTGGACAAGAAAAAGGCAAGACGAAATATTATTGCTGAAGCACGTCGGCGATCACATGCATATCCAGAGTGGCGCCGATCACCCCTCGGCGTCGTCAAGGCCCTAGACCAAGTTGCAAGGACAACCTTGGCAGTTGCCGGCTCGGATGCACGTGCCCTGGATGCCATTGCACCCACTGACGGCCCATGCCCCCGCGGCACTTTTCCCAGAAGCACTCGCTGTACGTGCCCGGGGTGCACTGCGCGATGGTGGCGTTCAGGTCGGGAAATGAAGGTGCCGCTAACCTGGGATCCAAGGCGCGCGTCAGTCCGGGTGCGTGGACGAGATGGGTGCACCGTTCGGGTGGCAATCGCTGATGGTGCCGTTGGGGTTGTCTTGCTCTGCGCGGCGTGTGGGGCCCCCCTCCAACGGAGCAAAACAACGCTGAGTCGTCAATCCTTTGGGGCGCCAACCAAGTGGAGGAAACGTACAGAGCGTTGGACTGCACGAGACGTTGCGGACGCCAGGGCGGCAAGAGCGAGAACAACGGAAGTCCTTATGAAGCGCATGATGAGGCAATGAGATGGGGGGTGTATTCGCAAGAATAAGTTTTCCGAGCCGAAGCAGAGGACATTGGTTGTTGAGGAGCTCGAGCCCTTTCAACAGTGTTTGTATTCATCGAGGATGTCACATAAAACCAGTGACGGTAAAGTGCTGTCCGGGAGAACGTTGGGCTGTTTCCGATGAAAAGTACTTCAAATGTGGTGAGTTGGGCTTGCCTACTAAACTCGCCAGAATTCATTTCTACCACTGCATGTCAAACCTGTGAAAGTGTGTGTAGTGTGTTTATAGGGAAGCCGAGGTTTTGTGACGCGTTGCACCGCCTAGTATTCGCCCTTACGCCGTAAGATAGCAGTGAAATATCGTCAGCGAGTATGCAACGTTGCAGGCTTGCTCATTGCAATACTTCAGAGGGAAATTGTCACCGTGGGGATCATACAACTTCAGGATATAGCTAGTCCCAACAGCATCGCTTCATATGACCGGGGTAGTGATCCTGGTTGTACGCGTACAATCGAGCGGTGCCAGCGTTAGATTGGTTGTGGGCGACACAACGGACTCCTTACCGATAGCAACTGTAACCACTCCGGGTTACTTAGATCCCAGTATCTAATATATGTACCGCCTGTGGTACTGAGTACTAAGCACTCAGTGTCATCTGCCTTTTGGCTTAGCGGCTGCGCGCGGCGGTCCGGTCGTTACAGCAACGACCTGTCAGGCAAAACGCCGGGAAGCTGTTTCTCGTGTGAGCGCACCTTGCAAGTTGAAGTTTTACCACGCGACAGGTATCTCGTCATTCCTTGCACGAAATGCGAACTGGTTGAAGTGATATAGAAGATGGAACAGTTCGGGGTCCTGGTCCAGTAGGTCATAAACCGTATTGACTCAATGGATCGCTTCCGACATTCGGGGAACTTAGTCGTGCCAGTGGCGACAGCTATCAACTTGAAATGTCTTCAGGTTCTCGTGACGTCAAGTGCAGCACCCTCCGAGTCGACGGTGGCAATATACTGTTGCCTAGAGTGACAGAGCTCGGATAATACCACACGACTCTGCGACGGCGATAATATATTGGCTGATGTGGAGATAAGTCCGACAATGTAACATTAGTCAGGCGATTCGATTGTCCTCGAGTTGGACTTATGTAGGTAAGTCCTGTATAAAGCTTCTTCTCCGATGCGATGCTGGCCTGCCAGTATAGCATCACTTTGACAGAGGCATAGCATGCAAGCAGGCATACTCGTACTGCGCCAATCGAAGCGACAGGGGAATCGTCAGCAACAACTTGAATCCGGATGCCATGACTTGAATAACCATTGACTCAGAGCCGAATTGCAGGAACTTGACTAGCACCGTTCGGATCAGCTATTGTCAATGAACTGTCTTTAGTCGCCTTCAAGTTGAGCTCTTACTAATAGCTGTCGCTCCGAGGTCACATATCGCGTACGCGGCCAGGCCTGACAATGCGATTCAACGAACATAGATCGTGGAGAGGACCAGTTGACGAGGAGGTACTCGGGAGCCGTATTGAAAGGGTGCTGCTCAGAGGCCTAAGTGGAGCTGTAGGTAACCTCAGTAGATGTCAAGCTACTGTAATAGGTGTACTACCTGTAGGTAACTACAGTTGGTTAGTACAATAGTAAATGCCTATGAGAATAGGGCTTACCCTCAGTAGATGTCAAGCTATTGAGGGAATAATCCAGGGAGAGCTACTGTAAAGTGTACGCTCTCAGCTTATGTAATAACTACCATAAAAGGAAACACTAATGCGTGCTGGTCAAGTTCCCAACAAGCCGTGCCGCTGTAATTCAAGTTCAAAGTGGTGATGTCGCCAGTGCAAGTCAAATGCATGGTGTAATCAGACCGTCGTAACACGTTCTTCTTCTGGCTTCTGGCTTTGACAAACAGTATCAGCGATCAAAACTATTCTTTACCATCTTCGAGCCATATCTGCGCAGACTCTGTATGTTTTACTGGCCTTGTAGACGCCCTCTTTAGCTCCATTACTAGTAGTAACAGAGAAAGGCCCACTGAAAACCGTTGGCGAGTAAGTTGCTGGCGATTATATTTGGTAGACAATTGCTAGGGTACATCAACAATGCCGTGTGGAGATCCAAACCGGATACTATCCTATGAGATAGCTGAGCCTTGGTTCGAGGGTATCGATATTGGGAGTTCCTCTGCCGACCTCATAAGAGATTCGAACAGATAAATCACGCCAAATATTAGAAAGAGGGAAGCTCCTCCAAAGGTGACTGTGGGCAATGAAACGTGTGAGAAAGCAACTGCGGAATAGTATTCGAGTACAAACCATGCTTGACGGATATCTTGGTCGAGACATACCGACCAGCCATGACGGCCAAGGTCGTGCAAGCCGTGTGACCTATGACCGTTCCTAATGTTACCAAATAAACGTTCTTTAAAAAGAAAGTGCCGAGCCGTGAGTCCATCTGTCATACCGACGTGTGGGATGGGATACACCCACATGTGTCGCGCCCAGCGCAATGGTTGCGAACTGACTCCTATCGCCCCATTCTCCCAGGAACGTAAGGAGAAAGGACTGCACGAAGACAGGCCCAAAGACGAGATTACAAAAGTTGCGGGCCCCGTCGACAATACTGGACTTGGGGACCTTTCGAGGGGGCGGGGAGGCAGGTGCCTCACCTTCTTCGAGACGTTCCAAAGGGATGGAATGGCCATTGGTGCCCCCCACGTCTCCAGCATCCATCTCGATCTCCTCAGCCGTTTCTCGCATTTCCTCTTCTATTTTTCCACTCCCACCCTGCATCTCTCGCGCTTCCATCATCATCTTGGATCCAAACACCAGAAACAGCACGCCTGCAGCGATTTGGATCCATTTCTTGGGTATGATATTGGGGAGGAGATGACCCATCTCGGCAGAGAGCAAGGACATCAGCAACAAGGAGCCGAAAGCGCCAGCAAACACCACAATGCGCGGGTGACGCATCGCCAGGATAGCCGCGATGAGGAATGTCTTGTCGCCAATCTCGGAAAAGATGATCATGGCGAATGAGCGCAAGAGTGTCTTGGGTACTGAGTTGGTACCATCTTCAACCGTGGACATCGTCCTGCCTGAGAGTACCTCGTCAAGGAGCGGTGAGCGAGAAGCACAAGACGAACCTGATAGGAGTTGTTTCGGCCAGGTACTGAAACGTTTCTCACACTTCGTCAATGCCCAAAAATCGAATGACCCGGCGACCTAGGGCCGGCTGAGCTGCGTGGGCAAGGGTGCAGTACGATAGAAAGATTCCTTTTTAGGACATGTTTTGCTTCCGCGGTCCCATGAGAATTATATCACGTGATTTATATTGCCAGCTGACGCTTTAATACTCGCTCACCGTGCTATGGGTTCTATTGTTTCCTGATTTCACAGCCAATGATGGAGTCGTACGAAATATGTTTTCGTGGTTTATTTCGTTCACTGCTGTTAGGTTTATCGCCAAAATCCTGTGTCTACGGGTGCGAGTTCTCGACGAACAGTCCTGTCCTCGTCCGGGAACCATCTACTTTGTCGATGATCACCCATTGTATTATAATCCGCTCTATTATCCGAAATATCATGCGTCCTGCTTTAATGGCACTCCACTGGATTTTTGTGTGTAGTTGTCTAACGCGTTGATTGCATTCACTGTCTCTTGTCCAAAATGCTTCATTGGCTCAATGCTCTGGTCACTGACGACGGTGTGGTCATCTTTGTTTCATATGGTGGTGTCAATGTCTCACATGGTGTTGAGTATTTTGAGAGCTCAGCTTACACTCGTTGTGATCTAATCGTGTCTATGAAATCCCACAAGGACTCGATGTTAACTTTCTCCGAACTTCTCAATGAGTGCACCCATGAACTGCCGATGTGGCCTTTTTACCTTGAACATCGCCGTGAGAGGCGATTATTCAGACTGACTAGAAAACTCGCATGTTGTCTTTAGGATGAGGAATGTCAAGTGTAGAAACAAAAGTGATCACACTCAGTCCATCATTCAGCGGGTCTATTCCATACGTCGTCAAAAGATATCAAGGATGTATATGTATGTGGTGCATTTACGCTCATCATAAATTGCAACAACAGAAGTCGGGGACAGGGCGCAATGTGTGTAAAATTAGCAATAGAAATCATCGCGCCGCTACGGATGATAGTACTCTAACTAGTAATAGCCCTAGCCTTGCAAAGTTACTGTGAAATCACATTGTGATCATAGGTTCGTGCTTCGTTTCATTCGACATGGAATATTATAAGTATGGGTCGTCAGACCACTCCTTGTACTTCTCGACCGTCTCTAACAAAGCATTTCCCTTCGCAGTCGTCATCCCAAGTACGATTCTATGGAGAGGCAGCCGCATTGGGGGATCCTTCATTCGAGATGCTTTCTCGAACGCGATGCATGCCTTGTGGGGATCACCATCCACGAATGCGCCGGATTTGAGTGCCACACGCAACTGAGGTCCTGCAAGATTTGGATTTGTGTATGCGGGATGGGAAGGGGCGAGTTTGCTGTTCATCGTTCCAGTCGTCCGGAACGGTCCAGGCTCGAGCATGGTGACCTGTTTTCACATAAGTCTAGCTGGCATCTATGGTATATATGATATGGGGTGGTCAGCTTTACCTTGATGTTCTACGCCGGGTCCAACTCACTTGCAAGCGCTTTGGTCAGTGCTTCGAGAGCAGCCTTCCTGGTGGGGTTTCAATTTCGGTGATAGCTTGGTTCGGAACAGGCTTACGAGGCACCAAAAAATCCGTAGCACGCAAGGGTCTGGATTCCCAATCCTGACGACACTTGGAGAAGCCGTCCGCCTTGGGGTTGGTTAACATCCCTAAAGAACCTCACCGCCTCCCGACTGACTTGCGCAGCTCCCCAGAAGTTGACGTCAAACATGTCCCGCGCATCTTCGATGTGGATAGACTCCAGCTCCCCATTGATCATGGTTCCTGCATTATTGAAAACGACGTCAATGCGTCCAAACGCTTCCTCAGCTTTAACAAAGGCTGCGGTGATTTCGGTGTGCTGAGTGACATCTAATTTGACAACGATGAGACGTGTGGGCGGGTATTGGCCGCTGAGGTCGAATAGCTCCTCAGGTTTGCGGAGAGTGGCGACGACCCTATGGCCTTCCTTGAGGAGATACTCGGTCAAGAGGCGACCAAAGCCAGATGAAGCGCCTGTGACTAAAATCGAGTTAACTCGAGTTGGGATCACCGCAGAAATGAACGCACTGAACCAGACTTTGGATTCCGCCATGATCGTATTCACGTTGGGTAAGTCTAGTTGTTAGTTTACACACGGCGAGAACCGAACGTATTTTTATTTGCTAGGAGATGACTTTGGCAAAGCGATTACACGTAGTCGCCTTGAGTTTGGCCATCAGCTTGGCGCCTCAATCGAGACTGCGCAGTGACGAGGCGTGATACGCAAACTTTGAGGATCACGATCTAGCGTCAGTTGACCTGCCATCCAGTGCGGCCATGGCCATCAGACCATGATACTGACCAATCAGCGGGGATGCGGACACCAAAGCAACGCATCCGCAGTAAACTAGCATCAGCTAAATTATTATTGATTGTGAGATCATAGTCTCCACGTTCGGGGTGTCTTTGTATGATGGGCTGACTCACTGAAATTACAGATGACCATCAGACCATAATATTGATCAGTCAGCGGGGGCTCGGACACCAAAGAAAGGGCATCCATGGCAACGCTGACGGTTCTACACGAATCTGTAGCGGCTCGAAATATTTAAGTTTGGAATACATTGATGATAAAGGAGCTTACGAAACACTATAATATCCGCAGCGTGCACGGCTTATAACATCTAATGGGGATAACAATTAGACTCTGTCCACCGGGAAGCTTGTTAGCATCCAGTCTCCGAAGAGTCGCACCGCCCTCCAGCTGACTTGCGAAGCGCCCAAAAAGTTAACATTGGATAACGCACATCATCGTTGCGACCTGGGATAGTTTCCGTCCCCTCATTTACCATCCCCACATAATGCCGTTAAAGGCGACTACCAAGTCAAATGTCTCCTGAGCTCTGCGAAGCAGCGGTGGGAAATCTCCGCACGCCGGGTGACGCTCAATTTGGCAACCACGGGACATGTGGACAAGTATTGGCTGACAAAATCACTGGCAGATAGTTCTTCGGGCTTGAGAAGAGTGACAATGACTCTGTATCTTTGTTTCAGGAGGCGCTCGGTCAAGAGGCCGCAGAAGCCAGACAGACCATCAGTGACTCAAAGCAAGTCAATGTGAGTGGACTGCGATGCAGGGTTGAACTCAACCAGATTTTTGGGGTCTGGACTCTGCCATGATGGGGAGTGCGCGAAATAATTAGTCTAATCATCAGCGAGGACGGGAGATATTGTTCCAACACCGGGGTGCGTTTCTTCGTTGAACTGATTTAGGATGTCAGGTGCTCGGCGTGTGAGCTCAGCTGTAGTCATGGTCAGTTCAGATAATGGCAGGCTGTATGAACTACTACGTACAATTTCCAGCTCAACACTCCTGGTCTCATAGTAGACGGCTTGGTGCTGGTGACCAGACTACAATGGATGGATGAATTACTAGGAACCCACATGTCAGTGATCTACATGCGTCCGCAAGTGCAACACTGCGAACAGCATTACCGATCCTCATAAACTCTTGCACCAGCTTCCATAATGTTGATGTCGAAGGGCTGACGTTCTGCCAGGCCGTGCACAGCAACGCAATTGTTATGGCGTTCTCCAGGCCTAGCTAGTGGTAATGTGACGACTTTCAGGTATGGAAGTCGGTGGTCAATCGATCAAAGTTTGGTATGCGAAAGTCGGAACATTGCAGTGAGTTTGGTTTCCTACAGGCTCTCGCAAGGCGATCATGGCGAATGAACACGGGTACAATTACATACATACAACCGCTGTCACCACCACAAAATTATGTTACAGGTATATTTCATCAGACCAGCCCCTGTATCTTTCAACAGCCTCCGTCAAACTCTTTCCCTTTCTGTCTGTCATGTCGAGCGCAATCCTATGGAGAGGAAGACGAGCTGGAGGATTTTCCAACAGAGATACCTTCTCGAACGCAATGCATGCCTTTTGGGGATCGCCGTCGATAAAAACACCTGAATCAATCATCATGCGCCATTTGGATCCTTGCAGCTCTGGATTTGTGTATGCAGGATGTGGAATGGCCATTTTCTGGTTTGCTGTAAGCTCGGTGCGGAACGGACCAGGTTCAATGATGGTAACCTATGTATTCGTTCGGTTTCGACTTATGCCCACCAAGACATTCAGCGGAAATGAGCCTTACCTTGATGTCCCAGGTGGGGTCTAATTCATCCACGAGTGCCTCGGTCACCCCTTCGAGAGCAAATTTCCATCAGGAAATTTGAGTTTTGAGGGTATGCCAAGGGTCGGGGGACTCACGAGGCGCAGTAATACCCATAGCAAGCAAAGCCCGCGACACCAAGTCCAGATGACAATTGGAGAAGCCTTCCGCCACAAGGTTTGTTGACATCTCTGAAGAACCGCACCGCTTCTTGGCTGACTTGTACCGCACCCCAGAAGTTGACGTCAAATATCGCTCGCGCATCCATGTCGTTGACAGACTCCACCTCCCCGATGATCATCCTCCCTGCATTGTTGAAGACAACGTCGATACGTCCAAATGCTGCCTGTGCTACGGCAAATGATGCTGTGATCTCCGCATGATGAGTGACGTCCAGTTTGATGGTGACCAGACGCGTAGTCGTGTATTCGCTGATGAGATCGAATAGCGCCTCTGGCTTGCGTAGAGTGGCAACGACTCTGTACCCTTGCTTCAGGAGGTATTCTGTCATGTGGCGACCAAAGCCTGACGAGGCGCCAGTAACTAAAGGCGAGTTGGTTCCGAACGACACCGACCCCAAATTGAACTCACTGAACCAGACTTTAGATCTCTCCATGCTGTCGACGGGGCCTGAAATCATTGGTCTGTATATCGGCGACAACCGGACCCGTTTTATACACCTCAAAGAGGTCCTTCCTCTTTCGAGCCAATTCGGACGCGAACTAGCATCAAACCTAGAATGAATTCATCACCGCTGATATAGAGATGCATTTCACCTTAGACTCTTCTGAGAGCTAAGTCGTGAATGGTAATTTATAGAACAACAAAACAAGACGAACTAGGTGCGCACGACTGCTCTCGAGCGACAGCGTGACCCAGTCTCATGCACAAGCAAAAGGATTAAATATTCGTACCTATCGAGCGGTAGCGTGGCAAGTGTAGTGGTAAGCTCGAGTAGGTATTGTATAAATAACTGACAAAGTGCTCACCTCAGTCTTGTGCGCAGGCAGACGGATTGAGGGAGACGATGAACCAGGATGCCTAACATATGATTAGGCGGGGGCAATATGCAAGCAGGGGACGAGCGGAACAAAAAGGGCGTGTTTGGTCCCTAGCGGTTCAAGCACGATACGAAAGGATCACATACAAATCATGTAATGTAGTATCAGAGACAAGTGCGCACCAGCACTCGGCATGTTGAGGCCAGCACGACATCACGATTAGGAAGGAACGGAAAACACACGGTGCGACCGGGTGTTGCGGCCCGGGACTGAGCGCGGCTTGCTCAATCTAATACATACGACATTTAGGCTTTGGTGCTTTTCCGCTGCGTCCAATCGATCAGGGTTCGCATGGTTGAAACCATTGCGAAAATGGGAAGTTACGCGAAACAACCCAGAGGCTGTGGGTGACGTTTTCCCCTATCCCTAACGAGCACTAGCAGGTCAGCAGGTATGGTGTCAATTAAGCTAAGTGAACATGGAACTTTCCAGAGGAGCGGGACAACCTGCGTATGTGCTATTTGTGTTAAAGAAGTTGAAATGTTACGAGTTGACTAAACGAGTAAGCTCAGCGCGGTTCGGGGCGAACGAGTTCAATGATTGTATTCGCCTAAGCGAGTAAACTAACCAAATAGTAAGTAAACGGTAATACGAATGCCACGCTCATCGATGATTGGCGATGCAGTATTTGCCGGCACCGACCCTGAGCGTGATCTCGGCAGGATTCGCGCTTCCAGGTCTTTCGTGTGTTTGGCCTGGTCGATGGTCTTCAGAACATCATTATGCGTGAACTCGAAGCATCGGTGTGTGACGTAACTCCGCTGCGGCGGGAGCCCCGATATCGAAGGCGAAAGCAATGTGTGTAATGACTCGAGCGAGGGGCGGGGACCGGTCCAGGCGAATTCCACCTATATGAGCGCTAGAGCCCGTAGCAGTGCGAAAGGGCGGCTCTTCAAAACGAGTGAGTTCGTGATGTTACCGGTATCTATCATTGGACTGATCTGGCGTTGCGCCATCGTCGCTCGCAAGGATGGTTCACTTCCCAATAGCCGTGCTTCTTAGAAGTTGGTGTACGAGAGGTCCTTGGATCCGATCGGGATGGCATCTCAATCGAAGGTGATGCTAGTTTGTTCTGTGATTCGTCAGGCGTTCAGGCCCCTGGATCCTCTTGATTCGACGGGCCGGCGGGTGCGCACGAGCATAAGCTGATATCTTAAGGTGGAGCGTCGGTAATCTCCGTGTGAAACGGTGCCGGTGTAAACTTGGGTGATCCGTTCGCATCGAGCAGACGCCTACTCTTGACCACTTCTCGATATGACAAGTCAACTGCGAGAGTGAGCGAGCGAGTAAATGTCACTCCATTCCAAATGGTGACCAGACCAAATGCTAGGGGGTAAACAATGCTTGTGCCATAAAACGACTTCGACGGCATACTATGGTAGAGCCTTGATCTTTTCTACCAGCACGTTCTTACCCTTTGCCTCGCTCTCCGTTAGTCGAGCCACGAACACTTCATCGAACCAACTCTTGATTTGTTTCTTTTGCTCCTCGCTGCCGTCCTCACGTATCCGTTCCACGAGCTCAGCGACCACAAAGGCACCATCGCCCTGGGCGATTGCGATCGTCGTATCCCTCCCGACGATCGAGAGAAAGAGTGATGCAAACACTGAGGGCGAGAACGCGGGTGAACGCACGACGGATCGTCCGGAGTGAGAGAAATGTCCTCCCTGAAGCAGACTTTTGTACAACCGAGAGGTGTGGGGGAGGTCAATCGGATGCGGCCGTGTGGGGTCTTCCGACGGGTAAGGGAGTGCGAGGGCCTCAGCAAGGGCCACCATTGCGGATGTTTTGTCTGAAAGAGCGTCAAGAATCTGAATCAGGGATGCGAAGAGGGCAGAAGGGACTTGCCTCCTTCAGCATACAGCATGATTTCCAGCACCAGCAAGCTGCCACCAGTATCTCTCGCCGTCTCTGCTCCCTCGTCTGTCACAAATTGAAGAAGTCCTTCGCTGGCGGCGTTCCGGATCTCGTTCTCTCTGACTGCGTTGTCTTTTTTGCTAGTTTTTGCTCGCGTGCTATCTGTTTCCGATATGATAGCGATTTGGGCAGGGGTAAAATGCCTGCGCGAGCGGGGCACTATAAGGTGGAATAGGGAACGTCTACCTTGCGGACTTGAGGTCAGGGCAGAGGCATGTGATATTATGTCAGAGACGAGAGATTTCGCAGTGAGTTTTGTGTCACTGGTGAATCTTATCAGCGACGGACGAACGGAAAATGTGCAGAAAACATACTCAATAATGTCAAGGGCCGTAAATAGTACTAGTTGGGCTTCGTCATCCGTGCACATTCGTTCAACATGCGGCTTGATCACTTTAATGATGTGTTTCCGGTCCTGAAAAGGTATGTTCAACGTGCGAAGCATACAGATTGGGGAAATTAACTTTTGCTGTCCCTTGTGAGATGAATTCACGGACGGCCCTACTGCCATCCTTGGTGTGTACCATCTCTGCTAGAACATCTTGACAGCTCGAGTAATAATGAGATACTTGGCCACATACGGGAGCTCGACAATTCACCTTTCAAAAATTTCTCTACGCAACCTTTCTTGCGCTGATTCTTCTTCAATGGTATCGACTGCGCTTAAGAGTTCCCATAGCGCGCGATGCACAACGGCATGTGTAATGGATCCTTTATCAGGATTATTGAATCTGCGTAGCGTTAGGTCTACACATGCACGCGAGACAGCCATACCTACATCGTCGTCAGGTTCTCTTTCAAGGCAGTGAGTAAACGCTTGCGCCTGTCGCCCTTGACACCATCAAGGAGTCCGCGGAGTCCCTTCTTTGCAATTTCGATTTCTTGTGCTGTTCCTTGACCAGTGGAGAAAAGGGCAGCCTCTTTTCCGTAAAAATCCCGTAGCAGGATGGAACGCTCGTAAGCGTTTGCGTACAGCTCGAATGTATCGGCGAGGACGCTCGAAGCCTCCCGATGCAGCAAGAGTTTGAGAACGTATGACTGGAACTCTAGCAAGATCGACACGCGGTGAGCAGGACAAAACCTGATCAGTTTCGTAACCAGGAACTTGGGGGCAGATTCAGCGTTTGAGATGCGAATAATGCCTGGGCGGTGTGCTCACTTTAGAGTATTTTCCCTGAGCCAACTCCTTGTAGTGACCCTTAAGCTCTTCAGCAACCTGGTTTCTCTCCTTCTGCTCTCCATACTTGACAATAGTCTGTATGATCCTGCTAGCATCGTGCTTGAGTACGATGTCCTTTACTTTTCCCGTAACGGTCGCCATTAGATCTCGCACATGCTTTTGGCGTTCCGACGAAGGTATATTTTTTTGAACAGCCAGGACCCAGACGCGTTTTGCGTTCGCGATAAGTTGGGAATGGGGTTTTGCGGCTTTTCGTTGTTCTTGTATCACGCGTTGCGCTTTATGCGACTCCCTAGCGACTATTTTCATGCCATGGGTCAGAACGACAAGTAAGTACTGTGATACACAGAGGAGCGGACCGTTTGTGGGTTTTAGCGGCTCATCCTCCATATCAAATTCATCCCCCAGAAGGTTCTCTGCCACGTCCTCCCCTCCGCTGTTCACGTCACCAAACTCCTCATCAGTGGCTTCCTCCTCCATCTCTTCGACCGGGAGCGTCACAGGCTGTCTCCGCTTCTTAGCGATTTCATCGCTGTGCTCGGATGTTGCTTGCTTCGAGGTTCGTGCTTTCTTAGATTTCGGGCCGTCTTGAGACTGTGCAGGTCTTTTCTGCATCTTCTTCTGAACGACTGGCATCGTGCTCGGAGTGTCTACAACCGAGAGTGAATGGGTCTCGAGCGAGCGTGGACTCGGAGTTGCATCGATTTGGATGATTTTTTTCTGGTTGTGATTTTTGTGACACGTGACCTGCTATTCGATCGCGTTTCGCTCCGCACGTTTGGCGTACATAATTATTTTGTGACGACCGAGCAGTCTTTGATAAATTGTCAAGACGGGCCCTCCAGAGGAGTAGCAGACTGAAGGTTGATTTTGAAACTTATAAAAGCACTACCGGTGGGATTTCAATTTCTGAAGTCTCACGCTCGATAACAACGGCTCCAGTACGTTGTTCGTTTGGCTTGATTCCACCGTTGCAGTGGGTTTGTACTCAGGATCCCCGGACGTGACGGCGAGCAGTTCAGCGGGACTAAGATGCGGGCCTCAGTTCGTCCGAAGGTAAGCGAACCCCATCGGCCTGGACCGCATCGGAGCTTGCCGTACGTCGTGCGCGTTCGGCCGCGGTGCGTTGGCTGTCACACCTGTCATGCCACGATCGTCGTCTTCTTTGGTGGCTTCCCCTCCAAGTTAATCATTACATTTCGTGCTGTTGGACACGTATGGCTATATGCGGACGGGACATGTTCTAGCAAGTGACACACGCGACACACAAAACGGACAAGCCCAGCTCGTCAAAACACTTCGGGTGTCGATGGCCATTTCGTAAGAGTAGCTTCAATCCCCTGGACTGCGCGCTGTCTGGATGATGACTGTGTAGGGTCTGACCGGATCGATACTGCCGTTCTTTCTCCCGAATTATATCCTCTGAATCGGTTAGCTTCTGGCACTTAAATGGACACTGGTCATTACGGTGGGCGCATCCGGAAGAAGATGCGACTAATTCGAGGGTTCAGTGCAGTAAATGATGTCGCCTGCAAGGGGGGAGGGGTAAGCTGCGTTGACGTGAGGGGGCACTGTGTGCAAACCCGCTCGATCGCTTTAAAAGCTGCCCCACTCTGATCATCACGTCGTTTTCTTCTCCCCTCGCTATCATCACACGCCGTCCATGGCGTCCTCGACGTCCACCTTCGCCACCCTCAGAGCCCTCCATCTCGTCATCGCAGACGCCCTAGATGACATTCAACGCGTCTTCTCACAGAATGGCTTGCACGACCCCGCTGCCTCTCCGACCTCACCGTCTTCGTCCCCTGTCTTCCCAAGTTCCCCGACCCTTTCCCCACTGACCTCTCCATTTCCCGCCACCCCGCCTGCCTCTTTCCCACCAACACCCCTTTCGGCCACATTCCCTTCCTTCTCACATACCAGCTCCGGCACCCCATTTGCGGATTATCCTTCTCCAGACCTTCCCCACGTTCCCAATTCTCAGCCAGAGCAGCTCGCGCTCCATCCAGATGCCGTTGCAGCTGCCAACAGGATCGTCGCTGCCTGTGGACAAATGTCCAGTATCGTCCACAAGCCATTTTTGACCCTGTGCGACGCGATATTAAGCGTGCGTACCTTCATATGATATGTATGCGAAGCTTCTTTCATTGATTTCGGGTGCATATATGCTCGGCTTCTATCTTCCGAATCCATGGATTAGTATAACCTCCCAGCCTGCATGCGCCTTGTTGAACACCTTCACGTCGCCGAAATTCTTCGAGAAGCTGAAGATAACAGACAGCGTTTTCTCGCAACTGGGCAATCATTATCAGATACTAGCCTAGATCGGAAACCCGGTCTGGGTTCGTCAGTCTCTGGCGTGCTGCCACGCGACAACGTCAATGTCCGGGAAACTTTGCCCGGATCAGATTTGATGCCTGGCAACGGTATGTCTTCTCTTTCCGCACTCAGTACCCTGCAAACTGATCTTCTCGTGACCCTGCGTGGTCCCATATTGTGACGCTAATTTACTTGTGTTCAAAGATGGCTTACACGTGGCCGATATCACAGATGTAATATGCTCTTATGTGGGAATCAACTACGTTGACCCCAATGAACTGGGTGAGGTTCCGAAATTTTTGACTCAACACCCTAAGTGCTAAGGCTGTAGAGCAGTGCATGTCCTCCGATTGCTTTCCACCCATCATATCTTCAGAGAGACGGCTCCAGATACTTTTGCTCTCAATAGAGTAGCGAGCCTTTTGGACAGTGGTAAAAGCGTGTGGGACGTGTTCTCTGAGTTAGCGTTTCTTTCCCTGTGTCATTGTTTATTTGTGACCTAACTTGGTACAGCCCGGAGATTAAGTACGACGATACAGGTGGTATCCCCGCTTTTGTCGCGTTAAGGTGAGCTACCCAAGAGTCTTAGTAGCGTATATGCGCATCGTTGAATCTGACACCGGCGTATTTACCGTTATCAGCACCGACGAACTCTTCAAATCCGCTGCTTATCTCACGGAGGCATTCACCGGTGTTCAACTGCCAGGACTGGGACCCAAGCCGGATTCATCTTTTCCAGTAGATGTGGTCTTACCTGAAGGAGCAAGGATTCCATCAACGGCTAATTATGCCTTAAGTGATCGCACCGTTTGTCTCCCTACTGCACGCTCCTCAAGCATCCTCACGCATATCATGTATCCAGAGGAGGAGGACGTCCAACTCCCATCCCGCTCGCTTTTAACAGATTCCCCCGAAAACGTTACGTTTCACTCTCTTTCAGAGGCCATGTCAATTCCGTCTCAGCCGTCTGCTGTTGGACCTTCTGCACCTCGTTCCCATTCCCTGTACCCTTCCCAACCTTTGATGCAGACGAGGGAGCGTGTCCTGCCCGAAAATTTGGCTAAACCAGAAAAGCTTCTCGCTTTTAATCTAGCTTTCCACACCAGTGCGCCGTACTTCGAATGGCTAGAGAACGGAGGTCAGGACCTCCTAGGCGGAGCTGGCGAGGGAGCTCGCATACGCACCATTCGTCCGCAGACGAGGATAGCAAGCGTTCTGCACGATGGCGTAGAGCTTGTGGCGCCCGAAAAGGGGTCTAGCTGTACACAACAAAAATCCCATAGACTACAACGCTTCTCGAACGCTATGAAGGGATCGATCGGATGGGAAGCACCTAAGGCGATCTTGGGTGGCAAGTGTTATGATGCACATCTCATCCGTTGGTGAACAATTGACGTATCTTTCAGGATTTGACTGGTATTCCCTTCCAAAGGGGTCTACCATAATCGACATAGGCGGCGGCATCGGAAGCACTACAATGGTCCTTGCTCGCGCCCTCAACAGCCCTAGGGTTGATTCGATCAGGAAGCAGGACGATGCTCATAGTCAGCCCACCATAACTGTGACTCCTCGTCACAAGTCAAAGCTTCCAAGTGACCCCTTGCTGATGGCCAGCGACGAGCTACGGAATAACACATTCGAGAGCGGCTTGAGTCTCCGCTTCGTCGTGCAAGATAGACCTGTAGTCACTTCACTCGGTATTGAAGCATGGCGTTCCAAGTGTCCTGAGATGCTTGAGAGCGGCCAAGTCGTATTTCAGGGTGTGTACACGCTTTTCATGGGGTCGTTGAACTGATCTGACCGCTATTCGATAAAGATCAGGACTTCTTTGAACCACAAATACCTCTTGAGCAGCCTCACATGAACAGACACCCTTCGATTTACCTTTTGCGTGTAGTCCTGCATGATTGGCCGGACGAGGCTGCACGACGCATCCTGATCAACCTTCGAGTTGCATCAAACGCGGATACACGGTTAGTCATTGCTGAGCATGTCCTCCCGCTGGCGTGTGCCGATGAAGACGTCCTTGATCGCGGAAATACCGAAGAATGCGACGGAAGAGACACAGAACAATGGACGCTGAGCTCAGTGCTTGCAAACATTGAAGGTGCCGAACGCACTCTTGCGGCACCTCCCCTGCTATCCAACCTTGGGAAAGCAAGCGCGCATGCTTATTGGATGGACCTCACTGTGAGTCGTCTGAAAAGCTGATTTCTGGCGGCGCCGCTCAGTAGCTCTAGATGCATATCTCGTTGAACGGGAAGGAGCGTACACTTCGCGAGTTCTGCGCGTTGGCCCTCTCAGCGGGCTGGCGCATCACGCGTATGACCCGTCCCGAAGGCCTGTTGTTCGCGTACCTCGTCTGCGAACCAATCCCCCTACCGGATGACGCTCAAGCGATCTACAACGCCGTCGTTTTGTCTTCCGAGCTTTCTACGATGGTCGCTGTCCCCTCTGACGAACCTGTGCGTCACCCTCATGTGGAACCATTGCGTTTGAAGCCATTGCCGGAGCGACCGGTGTCGTTATTGCCCTCCCCCATCCTCGTTCGTTCTTCGTCACGATGTGGCACACCGACCTTTGGATCTCGTATGCTATTGCCGAAGGATGAAGAGCTTCAAAGTCCACGGTCTCGGGGCGCTGGGGCAGCTAAGAAGTGGTTGAAATCCAGAGGGCTAGGGGTGCGCGGCGTTGTGATGCAAAAGGTGGAGAAACAGCGGGAAGAGCAAAACTCGGCAAAGGCCGACTCCACGCCAGACAACAGCGATACGCAGGGTGGGGCCCCCACAACTTCATCTCACGTACGTGTATGGTGGAAGAAGACATCGCCAAGTTTTGCCGGTAATAGTAACGCTGCGGTGCACGAGTCGAACACCGACACATCGGAGCATCGCCCTTTCCGACGACTACGGCGGAGCACGCTCAAATCAAGCGACACTCCTTCTACACCGAGTCCCAAGGTATCATCCGTCCATCATCAATGGCCGAGTGCGGAATCTGCTACCCTTCCAGCACCGGAGGTCAGTCCGATTATGTCCCAAGCTCGACGGCCGAGCGTCGCAAGCATCACGCGTAAATTGTCGTTTGCTACTTTTGGTCGCAGACCAAGCGTCGCCGACATCAATGAGCCCTTACCGACGCCTCCGCCCAGTGCAACACTCGCTCCGCCGCCAAACTTGCGAGGCAATGCCGGGCGGAGTTTGAAGCATTTGCCGAGCTTGCCAACATTTGGACGTAACGAGCTCTCTGCCGCCACGGGACGACCGCCTATCCCCCGACGCCCTAGTCTGAACTTTGCACATCAGGCGGCCCCTGCTGCACAACCCGTGGTTCAGAGGACCTCTGATCCACGTCGTGCTGACGTCACCGACTCGCCTAAATCGGGTATCCTCAAGTCGCGTTCGGGTCCGCACGTGAGCAAGCAAGGTTGTTCTGCGGAGGCGGGGAGTTCTTTGGCCGAGTCGTCGACGTCGGTCTCGCAGCGTCAGCGGAGAGTCACGCTGTCCAACTCACCCGGCGTGTCGCCAGGAATCATGGTGCAGAGTCCCCTTATGACTATGGGTGTTCCGTCTACCGATGTCGAGACTGCGTTGCCTGAGGCGCGCCGGGTGCCGAGCGTGCCCAAGTTGCCACGCCGACTGAGTATTCCGATGCTGAGGCGCAAGAACGCAGGTTAGATGGGCTGCGAGCCGGCGAGGATCGCCAGGCTCTTTTTGTGTGGCCTCGGGTTGCTATGATATTCGTTCTGAGCCATACTTAGTTGTAATCCACAAGTTGTCATAATCGTTTTCGCGTGTGCACGTCGCTCGACACCGTTATAACGGGAGAGTGCAAAGACAAATTGCACATGGATATCTATTTTTCTTACTGGTAGAAACTATACTAACAGGATGACTCGAGTCTAAAGGCCCTCTAGAAATGTGGGTGCTAGGCAAAGACATCTACGAATAGGGAAAGGGATCAACCGCGCTATGCGTAGATTGATGGGTAATAAGAGTGTCTCTCTCAGGCTGCGATCCTAAACTCGAGCACCGCAGAGTCGGCGAGGTCGTACACCCCTCCAAGTGCAGGTCGGCCACAGACCCGAAGCACGCTGTGAACCCTGTTGGCGAAGAACAGAAATGTCGAGGATGTACCCCAGCAAGATACTTGGGGCTTTAGGTCCTGAAAGTCATTAAACCATGTTAGCAAACAAGAGGCTATATCACACAAGGTTGAAAGTCGCGAATGATAAGAAAGATGGAACGACTTACGTCCTCTCAACATATCGAAATATGTACCTTTACTGTCCTTTTCACGCGACTCGACCAACGTGTGAAAATGTCTCAGAAACACGTTGCAGCCGGCTTGTCCATAGCACCTCAACGACTGCTCTGAACGCCTCGGAAACTATGCTAATCGACTCACCAATAGCAGCGGTACGCGATACGGCTTGATCGAGAATGGCTTCGCGCGCCACGAATTGATGATGTCAAGCAGGGCCTCGAGCCGGGCTTCACTTGACGTCGATAATATTGACCAAGGAGTGTTTAGAAAAAAAGACGGGACGATGAGGCTCCAAAAATCCCCAGCTCCTTAGCTTTTAAGTCCTGAATCCGTTTGCCTTGGTTGAGCATAAAACCCTCGCGCCGCCTCTTTGACGAGTCCCTTCGCCAAGAGGAACATGGATGAAATAGGTTTTCCACCGCGTGCAGGTTAAAGTGATCTAAAGACCAAGTGGGATAACAATCTTGCCCCTGCGGTACCTGAGGGCACAATCAGGGACTGCGACGTAGACAAGAAGATTGTTTTCCAGAATTTGTGTTCCGATTCGCTGGGTTTCCCTTCACGGAGAACAAATCGTGTAGGAGCGAGGGCAGGCCAAGTGAATAACCGCGCTCAACATTGATTACTAGTCTTAAGCAAGGTCTTTTGGACCCTCACTACAATGACTGATCCTATAGCTTCTCCACGCCTCGAAGCGGGCAATGCCTGAAGATAACGAACAGATGTCCGACCACCATAACCATCATCTCATTGCCATACCTGGAAGGGAGCAGCAGTGGGTGTCACGTTCACTTGTCAAGGTATACCCCTAGAGGCGATGGCGACCACTTGAAGGACCAGCTTCCGCAATTATGTGATTCCTCTTTGGCGATAAGGTGATAGCCTCCCCAAATCTTAGGCTCCAATGAGCAAAACACATTCTTCTTTGGACATCGAGGCACCGAAAACAAGGCTTGACCTGTTTGAGGACAAGGAGTGGAGTGCGGGTGCGACAAACGACCTAGTGGGACCACGACAGCCACAGGCAAGGGTGCCGGTGAGGGCGAGGGCAGGTAGGCCTGGAAGCACGAGGACCTGCACTTGATTCGAGGCCATCGCACTGTGGCTGTGCCCGTACCTCACACGCGTTAGCTATTGAAAAATAAAGTACTTGCCAATTGAATATCTTTGCCAGTTTTTGCGACCACGTTTTGGTCTAGTGAATATGCTGCGAGGCAAGCTGTTGACAGATAAAACGTGCTTGCAAGGCGGTTTTGCCAACTCCCACGCCTTGACTCGAGCGATAACGGACTGATCACATCATGATGAACCCCAAATTTGACTCACTGCCAGTGCCTTCCAGCTGCATTCATATTCATCAGATCCGTTCGAAGCAACATGCTTCACCCTATAATGCGATAAGATGTACACCTATCTAAAAGATATTGAGGTCGTTGACACACCAATTGTGTGTCAGAATTTGCTAGTCTGCTATAGCCGTCTTTCTCGGAGGATCACGTGCGAATCTGCAGGCCGACGGTACGCACAGCGACAAGCAAAGCCTTGTGCGTATTCGATAGCAAATATCGTGTGTACCCCCAGTTTCATGCTTGCAAACGCTCTCGCTTCCCAATACAACCGCCGATCACCATTATAACGTTGCTTATGTGGACCACCACTCACTCGCCAAGCAAGAGCTGGCAGAGTCGGCAATCGTAAGTGGTAGAGAGGGGGAAGCGTGACGGAGGCTCCCAGGTTCATCTATAAGGATTCTTCGGGCTGCCACCGCGGCCGATCGGCGATGTGATCCCGCAGCTGCAACAGACCACTTGGTGCTTACTACCAACTACAGGACCCTGAATCCATTTTGCTCAGTGATGAACAGCTCCACGATGATGGCATGATGGATATCGAGTTACGAGACAACATTTCCAATATCTCCGGATACATGTAAGTGTTTCAGACATCACGTCGATATCAGTGGCGTGATGACTTGGCTCGCACATTCCTTCATGCAATCCCGGGGATCGTTCACCGCAGACCGAGCGAGAATTCTGGTGCAGCAATTACAGTCGTGTCCAAATATACTGAGTGTTTGTTGGTTTGTGTACTTATCCAAATTGGGACAACGCCTACCGGCGCCACAGGGGCGACTGCTCACCGCTCATCAGTATAGACTCCGTGCTGCAACCTTGGAATCAAGGCTTCAACCGCACCCCAACCATGTCTGGTATCAGCTGGCCAACTTTTGAGGGGCTGAAATAACCACTCGGCGCAGTAACCTATCGGTGACCATTCCTTTTCAAGCCGTGAAAGTCGTATACTTAGGCTTGCCCTTGCCCAGGACATTCAATCTCAAAGTTTACCCATTGCCGCAATCCATAAGGCTTATCTGGCACGAAAAATCCTTCGCTGAGCCTGAGGCCACAGCGAGTGTCAAGTATGGGTAGAGAGGGGAATCTGGCAAACCGCAGTGCCACAGGAGTTGGGCTCACGAAGGAGTGGCTCAGCAACGCACGTGGAAAGAAAACTGACAAATTTGCCAAGGCACTCTTTGCTATTCAGTCTTCGTCCACACTTTCTTTCTTGGGATGGTGGATACGACAAAACCAACCATCAAAACTTTCCTGAGACGCAGGGGCTCGCATCGAAAGGGCCACACAAATTACCCAGAAAGCATGTTGATGGACTTGGTGTTCACGACTCTCGGACGACCGGTTCAGGGTTCGAGCAGACAACTCTTGGCTATACATAGTCCAAAACTATATGTACATTACAGACACTGAACAACTCCGATCCCAATTATCCTCGAGCGGCCTCAACTAGGGCTATAAACTTCACTCATTCCGAGTCAATTCGGATACAGCGCTGTTGTCCGGGGTGGTGAGAATGGGAGTTCTCGAGGGGTTGAATGCACATACTTGGAGTGATAACCAGCATGGGGTTCTCCATCCAGCCTGAACTCAAGCACCACAGTGTCGGCAAGATCATACCCCTTTTCCAATCGCAGACCAGCCGCAGCGCTACAAGTGTATTCAACATCAGCACACGAGGGATCGAACAGAAAACAATTGTAATTATAAACGAAGCCAAAGACGTACCCCAACGCAAGCAATTCGTCCAGGTTCCTCTCTTTCGAGTTGTGCATGAACCACATCACCATATCTTGGTTATGCGTCCGGTGGCTACCGTGCCCAAAGTTGGGCAACAGTGGTTCAGGTGCGACCTCGACACCAAATGATTTCGAATCGGTATTGCGGGTGGCAGGCGTCAAGACCATTCCGTCTATTCAGCCCACAGAACTATATCAAACTCAATCGGACTGTGCAACACAGCGACGTACGGATCAACAACCGGCTGTGGGGAGCCATAGCCTTTCTGACGTTCCTCAGAATAGTTGTAGCCTCGGCATCAGGCCAATCGTGAATGATGTTACGAAGCTTAATAATGAGTCAAAATCCGTTCCAACTGCAACGAGCCGAGGGAACCGACTCGTACATAGTACACATCTTGGCCGCGAACAGGGCTTTCTTCAAGGAAGTTAAGAGGAACGAATTCCACTCGGTTGTCTTGGAGCGCTTGGGGCGCATCCTTGGCCCAGATCTACGTATTCCAATAATGTTAATACCTCATGAATGTTACAGCTGCCACGCGATACACAAATAGCATGGCTGAAAGTAAAGTATGTGCTCACATCTTTTGCCCTGTCCAAAACTTCTGGCAAGTCTTGATTTACCATTTCCAGGTGCGGGTAGACCTTTGAAAGAGGCATGGAAACTGCCCCAACACCAGCGCCGACGTCGCAAATAGTCTTTACTTCATTCCACGGGTATTCTGGTGATCATGTTAACGAGAGAAGGTATGCTGGTAAAGCATTCACTTACGGTGCAAAACAGACAGGGAACCCGCGGAACGGTTGATGCCAACCATGGCACGGTGAAAAGTCTGTTCAATCGCATTAAACGTAAATCCACAAAATGATGACAAAATCTTTTGACCTCCCGTCTTTCGTCCTAACGATTCCACAAGGTCAGCAAATGATGGAAGTGACCCAAAGGGAACGACTTACATCTTTTTTCATCAAGTCAAAATAATTACCCTCAATCCCCTTCTTTCTCAACGCATAGATAAAGGGAGCCCGATCCGGATGATAACTAGTCGCATACTCTGGTTCTGTCATTGCTTCGTACAAGTTAATAGCGGCTTGTGATACATCCTCCGCCAGCATCTTCATGTGAGCGCCGGTGTTGGAACTCCAGAGCGCAACAAGCGAGATACGGTTGTTGGCAAAGACATTGGGTTTCACTGAAGTCGGAGATGAGTGATGTGATGAGTGATGTGAATCAAGGGGAAAAGGCCTACCCTCGGTAAAGCAGCCCTTGGTTGAAAGGAGGCGCAGCACGCGCGCAAGCTTGCCCTTCTCTAAATTGACGATCTTGGCAAGCTCATCGACATGCAAGCCCTCCGGATATTTCTCCAGGGCATCTGTGACTTTCGCGCGAACAACGACGCGCGCGCACGCCCATTCAAAGGGCACTGCAAACTTGAGTGATCGGATATCTCTGTCAGTGAATCACATCACCGGCGTCTTCCCCAATGCAGCACTCACGTTGAAAAAGCTATGCTGCGGTGGTGACAATGAGGCACACAGTTGCTGGCAGGCGCCTTCAAGCTGTCTCAAAGCCTTCTTCAGTGAAATAGTATCCGTCCCGAAATCGATTGGATGAAATGTCTTGGAATGGATCGTGGGGACTTCATTGCCATCTTTCTTGTACTGTGCGATGGCCTGGCGAGCCGATGTGTTGATAATCTCGAGCAGAGCTTCGAGCTGGGCTTCGCCTGACATGATTGATGTTGATGTTAAATGAGGTGGAGGAAATGATAAGGCTACAGACCTCCATTCCTTAGCTTTTAAGGCTCGAAGTAGCAAACCAACCGCAGGCACTGATGTTATTTCGGCATACGCAGCTGAAACAGCAAAGGCGCCATGGTGATGAAGCATGCTAGAAGCCAACCTTCGACCGAGCCGTCTCATTTCCGAACACGACAAACCACAGCATTTCTGAGTCCCTGAAATGGCAGAGTTAGACCAATAATGTATCAATGCTGCGGTCCTGCGACGCCTAGTGGAGCGGTTGCCCGGAGTACCGGTAAACCTGAAGTTAATTAAGCCATGCAGCGGAGATGGGCGACCATCGAGAGATCTGTGAGAGGCAGGACTTGCCATAGGCGGAACGCAAGCACTGAGGGCACTCAGGAACCAGAACCGGGGATTGTGAGAGAGTGGAGGGATGAAGTAAACTTCCCTGAGGGTAGCGGAATGGTGCAACTGAGCGATGAAATAGCGGTACAACACAGGTTGAACTGGAACTCAGCAAACGAGCACAGTTGACTTCCCCATGACGATATGTATACAATAGCAGTGGCCTATGGGCTCACTGTCATGATGTATAATACGTATCCAAAACCCATACATTATCAATATTACCATATGCATTACGAGAAAGTCGGTTGTATGTTCACACCACTAACCACCAAGGAGATCCATCAAGAGATGTAAAGGCACTTAGAGGGCCTACGGAGGCTGGATGGACAGCAGCACAATTATCATGATGACCACTGGGAACACCGTCGCAGTTTAAAATCAGCTGAGGCAAGCTGACGGTAGGAAACCAGGAGGGAAAAAAAAAGGCACGTAGAAAGTTCAACGCGCGGGTCCAACGATCTGATCAAACACACCACCTTATCAAAGTTTATGGATGCGCTATTGATGCGGCTCAGATCTGTTGCCCCGGAGATTGTAATACGCCAGACTCATCGGCGTGCGGCGGGCGTATCAAATACCATCAAGCATTTAGCCGGCCCGAAGTTGGGATTTGTTCCCTCGGAGTCGTGTACAGATTCTGAGCCACCAATCGGCGAATGTAAGGCCATAAGATGTCCCTCACCCCGAGATTCAAGCTCAGTTTGCTTAGCTAAATTTAGGGGCGAAGTAGTGTTGCCGGGCTCATTCGTCACCGGCAAGAGAAGCAATAATGGTTCGTCGAGACTCTCTAACTAGCAGAAGCAAATCTAATTCACACCGGCCAGTGGGGCCCGACGAGGTACAGGCAGGGGAGAAAGAGTGTACGGAGCATAATAGAACGACCACTGAAGCGCAATTCAAACAATGTACTGACGAATAGGTGCGAGCGAAGCAGCGAGCGGAGTGTCAACGAGAGCATCAGGCGAAGCCCTCGGGGGAAGTTGAAAGACTTGGTTACAAAGGGAGCATGTCTCGACAGGCCACCTAAGTTACCTACAGAGCGCTCATGATTTCATTTATGTGGCGGAAGCAGTGTTGATCGAGGATATACGCAGAGATAACGATGTTGAGGCACCAAGCTTGTTGAATCCGTCGGGGCAGTGACCGTCCGATATGCAAGGAAACCGATGTTTATGATTCGTTCTAGTTCTGGATCTGTGCCATAAATTCCTGTGTTGCCGTGCTATGTTTGGGTGGGGGAAATTCCAGGAGGGCGTATATTGTCCGTACTTTTACATAATGCATGTACCTTTACTTACTCTAGCAATCAGCGGGTATGTGTAACTTGTACATAGCTTTTGGTGAGTTCAATATTTGTAGAGGTGTTCCAGCTATCCATTCACCCTGCCTCTACTATATCTGGGTCGCTGCGATCTATATATAATTTCAAGCATGATTAATCAACCCGTGCGATGTACATGACGAAATTCTGTCAGTCTGAGGCTCGTTCGGATGACATACACAACACAGTATGCTGCATTTAGATTGTTAGCAGAACTCTCAGCCCTAGATGAGCACCGGACGGACGAACTCCCTGAAAGTGTCAACTGATATGGGCGTTCACCATCAGTTGGTCGCTTAGATACCCTGAATTCAAGTAGGGCGATCTCTGCGAGATCACGCACCTTCTCGAATCACAGACCAGCTGTGGAGATACAGACAGAAAAGGGATACCATCAGTTATACCAAGAACAGATAGGAAGAGGCCGTGAAAGCAAGGGGGACTTGGCCAATGGTGCACTGGCCCAACATAATCAATTCTTCCATGGACCTCTCCTTCGCGTTGTGTATGAACCACATTACCAAGTTCTGTTGCTACTCCAGATTCCAACGAAGACAACGGTGATCCAGGTGTGACATTTACTCCTAACAGTTTTCCGAAGGAATCACGACTAACAGCGGTTAAAATGATGCTGTCTAATGTGCAGCACAAAATTTGAGCGATTTGAGTCGCGCCAGGCCTCATAAAACAGCAACAATCCGGGCACATATGGGTAAGTAAACGACTATGAGGAGCCATAGCTTTCTACATGATGATCGTAGCCTTGGAGTCCGGCCAATCGTGAATGGTGTTACGGGGCTATAGAACAGCAACAACTCACCGAATACGGTCCGGACAGAGAAGCCAACACGTACGCAGTACACATCGAAATTCTGGATGGGACCTCGAGGAAGTTGAGAGGAATGAATTCAACTTGTTCATCCTTGGACCAGTTGGCCTATGTTGTGCCACAGACGTAGCTCTTCATAACCGTTACACGAGATCGAATCATACTGTCTTCAATCCACAAGCAAGCCAGCTCGATGAGAAAAAAAACGTGTTCTTACATCATTTGCTCGAACAGGGACTTCCGGCGAGTCTTGATGAACGATTTTCAAGCGCGAGCACGTCTTCGAAACAGGCATGGAGATTTTCCCGACGCCTGCGCCGGTATCGCCAACGGTTTTTACTGCGTTCCATGGATAATCTAGAAATATGACATTGCTGGTTGCCTCAAAGAAAGATGAAGTGAATCGTCGACTTACGGTGCAAAACCCCAGGGGACGGTTGCTCAATCATAGCACGGTAAAAGGTCTGCTCTCATACATCAAACCCGTAACATTGTGACTAACTAATTCTTGTCACGAAATACACAGCCATACGCAACCAGTGCTCTGGCACTCTAGCCGCAATCACGTCTCACGAACACCTAACTTGCGTCCGCGTTCATGGAAAGCGCATTCTTTTCCTCAGAGATCTCTTGCAAAACCCAGTTGACTCAGCCAATGCGTTCCGCAGTTGACCCGACATAAAAAATGGAGTCCTAACATACGTAGTGCAGACAACTTTGGCTAATTTTAATTCAGATGCCCCCTAGATCTGATGTTATAGGTCATCAGAGAACGTCCATCTTGAAGAATCCCTCTCGAGGGAGAAGCAACAAAACCGAACGCTTGTATGGAAAGTCGAAAATCTGTGGTATGGTCAGTCGCTGGAGTGTCCCTTCGCCACGTCGACGTCCTCACCGTTTCTATATGCATCGTAGTGTCTAGAGCGACCTGCACGATGGCTCCGTTGTCAGCTCGAGGCTCCCCAATCGCATTTGTTGTCCTCGGGTCCGTCAGGAAAATGTAGTGATGGATCGAGCGAAGCCACCCTTGTGCTACGTGGGACGTCAGTACCTGGCAATAAAAGCGAGGTCTCATCGCGACACCCACCTCTTTCCCAGCCTCGGAATCGTTCTTCTCCGACGAGTACATGGATGCCGCGATCCCAATCTTTTGCACCACCGGGGATATGTGCTGCGACGTGGTTTTCCTGAGGCGGCAAGTAAGCGCATGCATATATCTCGGTGAGATATAGCCTCACCTTCACATAAACGATCTCCAGATAACCCATGAGCTCGCCATCCCAACTCATCATGATCGGAAGCACAGAAGGGTCGTTGGAAACACCGTGGATGTATTGCTTATGCTGCTCGAGAGAACCACGCTCGTTCCATCCACTGTTCACCCGATCATCGTTGTGCCACTTATGAAACGCTTCCATGTGGGGGGTGACCTGGTCGTCTTCGCCGACATCAAAGTAAGTCAACTCGAGTGTCTGCTTTACTCTTGGACAGTAGCGACGGTAGAGCACTTCACCCGGGAGGGGCTTAGGTGGTCGCAATGGGTGCGCGGAGATGACGAGCGGTGTGCGGGTGAACGACTGAACCTGTGGAAATGGAAAAGCGGCATGTCTGGTCGAAGATGTCGACGGGGGTAACCAGCCGTGCGAATGGTATCCGTGTGTACCAGCACCCTGCCAGAATGCAGCCCTTGAAAGGAACAGGTCATCTGCGTCGGCCAGCTTGCTAAGCGCGGTCCTGCCGAGCCCCGAGTGCAAGATGTACGTGCAAAGATCAGCGCGATTATCTATTTCCGAGGAGATCACGATGGGAATCACTTCCTGTTCGTGGTAGCGAATGAAGAGGGCATAAATGATTGCCCAGGCGTCTTGCGCTGAGATCTGACGGGCGTCGGGAGAATGAATCTCCAGCACAGGGTAGCTGGGAACGTGTGTTGCGGTGCTCTCGTGTGGTGTACCCACTGCTGACAGAATCAAGGCTGCTTTGCGGTCCAGAGGTCGATAGGTGCACACCGGGACGTTGTCCAGGCGGATTTCTGTTCGCTGGTCGTGCTGAAGCTGAATGATGCTCACCCTGATCTGGTCAGGGAGGGGGAATGCATCGGTGTTGTTTGGATCCGATAGGGCTTCCTGCACGGCCTGCAGACGCTCTCTGGCACGAGACATGATGGTGGGATGAGAGCCGTTCGGATCTAATCTGATAGCGTAGACGGTTGATTACCTCAGCAGCTGAGTCAGACTTGACTTTGGCCATCGACATCGAGGACAATGTGGGTGCCTTTGGCATGCACGGGACCGGGCTGAACATGTCACAGGCCCCCCAAAGGCACCACCAAGAGGAGGCCGCCTGCAGATGGCACGCCAGCGACCCACACCCCCGTCCGTCCTTCTGCATCTCTCTCGACTCCGCTAACGGCTTGTGCACAGACCCTCGCGGAGCAGCTCTCTTTTCTCCACCTCCCCCGCCCCTTCAAAAACCCCGCCTACACTAAAAATTCCAACCGCCGGACCAAGAACCTCAAGACCGTCCTTGGCCAAGAGCGCGAGCGCGAGCGCGCAGAACGCGAACGGCGGCGCACAGAGCGCAACGACGAAGCTGAGCGCGGTGACGCGATGGACGTTGACGTCGACCTGGGCGCGGGGGAGGTGGATGTCCCGACATGTAAGTCTCACCTTTTTTACATTGCCCCCGCTCACGCTCACGCATACAGACACCTCGATCGAGGCGCCCCCGTCCCTCCTCCCTCCACGTCACTACTGCGATATCACGGGGCTTGAGGTACGTCTTCCCTCGCTCCGCGACTGTCTGTGCTGAACCCCGCAGGCACCCTACACAGATCCACGCACGGGACTACGGTATCACGACAGAAGCGTGTACGACCTTATCAAGAATCTCGTATGTGCTTTCCGTGCGCCGTGCACAAGCCCCTCACATCCATCTGCCATCCAGAGTCCAAGCATCGCCAAAGACTACCTCTCCGCCAGAGGCGTCAATCCCATTGTCAAATAACAAGACGTTGTGTGACGGTCTCTATGTGGGCTACACCTCATGCACGTGTCGTTCATCCCGGGGTGTCCGGTTCGTGCCTGCGGTCAGAAGTCGAGGCATGTGGCCGTCTCCTCAGACTCGCTACTGCCTCGAACCCATCTCCCGAACCACCACATCAACGCTTAGGGTTACTCTATTTGCGAAGGAATCGTGTATGCGATGTACATTCAATAACAATAACAGTGCACACAACCGGCCGCCAACGCTCGCATTGGAATCACTTAGGTTACACCGACACATCGTAGCGCAGCTCACACTCAAAGCCGTCAAAGGTCGCTGTTTGTCGGTGTAATAATACAAAATTGAGTTGAACAGTCAGTCACCAAGCAGCTCTCGACCACCGCTTAATCATAGAACACAAGCGCCCTCAGTTCAACAGACTCTCTCTGGGGAGAACCCGCTGGCGCAGTTATGTCTTTGAAGCCGGTGTGGGGAGTAAAACACGCGACACCATTCTTGGACGAATCATAGCTGTGAAAGCCCAGGTCGATCAGTGGCCACTCAGCCACCAATACGTCCAGCTCACCATTTAATGAGCACAACCTCGTCCACATTCATCTCGCTCTGGTACTTCCACTTGTGAGCCTCGTTGTACTTGACCCCGTACGTCTCACCCTCCCTATCAGGATAAATCAACGCAACTGGGACCAAGTCCTCCGCGGGATTCACAGTGCGATAGTCACACAGGGCCAGCGGGTAGTCGATGGCCGGGTGAGAAATGGGCCGCCATAAGTTGATGATCTGGAACCTCTGTTTGGCGAACGACCCGGCCTCGGAGGCAGGCAGGTGTCGGTACACCCGGGCAGTTGCGGACTGCGGGGTCTGGTCGACGTGCACTTGAGCGACCGGTTGGCGTCGCGTCGCGTCCGTCTCGGTCACGCCGGGCCTATGGCGTCGCACGGCTATACGGGGGGGAATCAGCAGCGGCGAGGCGCGAGGATGAAGCGACGCTTGCTGTGATCAAAAATGACCACCCGAGATGCGCCCGTCACTTCCGTTAGGAGCGCGGCGCATTCGGGGTAGTATTCTGTCTTGACCGCGTCCTCATCGTCAAACTTGGTGTGCTTGGCAGCCCGTTTCACGAACTGGAACCCAGCCGTGTCCAGCGTGTATAGGGACTCTTTTCCACGGACGTTCTCGATGAGCATGGTGTGTTCGTCGGGAATCCAGTTGTGCATGCGTTCTCCTGTGGTGGGATCGGCATTGATAGTGGTGTAGGGACGTGATCCGTCCAACGGAGGCGAGAAGTAGAACAGTTTAGCAGAAACCGCGTTCTCATGAGACATTGTTCGTTCTAATGCTGGGGCCAGATGAATAGGGGTGCAGGGCAGTGATCGAAACTAACATATTACGCATGCGTATCAAACAGCTTACAAACCGACACAATTCAACGCTACTCGACAGCGGAGTCGCTCCCACAACCCTAATCGTAGAAGACAAGCGCTCTAATCTCGATGGATTCTCTAAGCGGCGCTCCCTCGGGACTGTTCGGGTCCTCGAACCCAGTGTGTGGAGTCAGGATGGCCACGCTTCCGTCTTGCACGGAATCGAAGCTAGATGACATCGCAGTCGCAACTTTTCCTGCCGAAGGAACAAGGAAGAATGCACACCATTTGATCAAAACGAATTCATCCGGTTCCATTGCCTTCATGTATTTCCATTGGTGCGCCTTGTTAAACATGACGCCGTACGTCTCTCCCTCTCGATCCGGGTAAAGGAGCGCAACAGGCAGCAAGTCCTTCTTCACATCAACGCTACGGAAGTCGCAGAGGGCAAGCGGCCAATCGAGCGCAGCGTGCGAAATAGGACGCCACAGGTTGATAATCTGAAAGCGCCGTTTGAGTAATGCGGGCGCATCGGAAGGGGGAAGGTGACGGTGCACGCGGGCGATGGACGAAGCCATCGTCTGGTCCACGTGCACAAGGGAGACAGGCTGACGCTTTTGGGGACTGTCGTCCACTTCCCCGGGCCGGCGGCGACGGATGGCTGGCATCGAGATCGTGAGGAGCGCCGTCGCAAAGAGAGTGACAGATCGGCAAACCCACTGTGGTCGAAAATGACGGCGCTGCTCGCCCCGGTGATCTGTTTGATAAGATCAATGCACTCGGGGTAGTATTCTGCTTCGATCTCCTTGTCATCCAAAAAGCGAGTGTGCTTCGCAGCCTCCCTTCCAAACTGAAAACCGGCATTGTCTAGTTTGTACTGTCCCTCCGAGCCACGAATGTTCAAGATATCCACGACATGGTCATCTTCGGACCAGTTGCGGCGATGTTTGCCCGTAGTGCTGTCGGCATTGATGTTGGTGTAAGGCCGAGAGCCATCAGAAGGGGCAGTAAAGTATTTGAGACAGCCGGTCGTCGCGTAGTTGTTCGACGACATGATCGTAGGTTCGTGCAGGGTGCCGAATTAGAGAGGCCGCGTCCCCCTGCCTATATATGCTCACCTACTGGGTTCATGGGACTGGCCAGTTATAAATGGGCTAGGGTCGCTGTATCTGTCAACCAGAGGTTGGCTTATCAATGTCCATGAGTTGGGCAAGGCTCGGTGGGAACGGTAGACTCCGCCTTGCTGACAGATTTAGCCCCGGAGGACTCTGCGCCGCGCGGTACCGTGGGAACGAGAGGCATGGGCCGGAGAGCGCGCTCGGTGCCAGCCTGGGATACCGTGCTCATTCGCAAATGCCTTCGTGGGCATGTTCGATAAACTTTGTATGGCTACCTACGAAAGAATAGACTCACCGGCCAGCCCTTCCTGTGGGCATAAGGCCTGAGCCTTTATCAATACCAATACCGAGGGGCTCATTTTGGGCCGTGAGGTGTGCCACCGAGGACCCGCTGGCATCGGTCTAGCATGCTGAGGGATTGCCGATCATCGACCCTTCAATAAGTTCGTCCGCACCTTGGCAGGTGTCTCGCTTGGAACTGTAATGTCGGCCCGCCAGACCAGATCTGGCCCGGAGCGGTCAACTTGAAACTCCAAGTTGGAAGCTTCCGAACTCAACAAAGACAAACAAGTCCAAGATCTTTTCTCGTCGACGGCGCCACCCGGGCCACACTTCCGAGCGTTGCAACCAGCAAACGATGACTCTAGGAGAAACTGACCCCAATGATTCTAGAATTTGCCTCTTGTGGCCCATCGGAGCCATTGGTAGACTCGGACTCGGCGGCGGCGTTTTGTGGTCATGTTACGTGACAGTACGTTAGCGCCCGCAAGTTGTCACATTCCAGGTGTGTCAAATATGTGCTTGTTACGAAAGTCCGTTACTACTGAGGGCATCGTGTTCGATGAGCGGTCTACTCGGCGGGAACCATATTAGTGCTCGAATACATCTAAAATTCTTGCCCGTTGGCATTCCATGAGCCTCAACTGGCCGCCTTTTTTGACGTGTTTTCTTTGGTTTCCGATCAGATAGCCAGGCAGCGTAGAGCCCAGTCAGGCAAGTATTCGTCCATTCAAAATTGTGATTTGACGGTGTCACCGTCATCGTGCCTTTCAAAAATGTCTGGCAAGTTTGTCATGAATGTCTTGTTAGTCACGTCAGGGTGACCCACTAGTAGAGCCGCCGCTTGGAAGTTTACGCCGTTTAGGTGTATGCCTGGGGTATATAAGCCAGACCCAGACAGCCCATCCTCCCTCAGAGCTTCGTCTCGTTTCCACCTATCCTCCCCATCTCTCGACACCTGTCACTCTTTTAAAACTCGCTCATAATGCGCGTCCTCTCGTTTATCCCTGCTTTCCTCTTGGCCGCCGCCAGCTTTGTCGCTGCTGCACCCGCTCCAACCCCTGACGCATCCTGTGTCTCCTCCCCGATGGGCGGTAGTGGTAATGATGCGCCCCTCCAGCCCGTGATTGCTATCATTGCCAATGCGACTGCTTACATCCAGCCCCTGAGCGATCAATTGAGTACGTTGCTATTGGTGGTGTCGCTGTCGGTGTTGTTTACCAAAATTACAGCGACCTTGAAGGGAGGCGACTCTTGCACCCCCGATGCTGTTTCCACCATTGTGGTTCAGATCAACGCAGTCGTGTCGACCTGTATTGCTCAGCTCCAGGCAACTGCCGAAGTTGATCTCACCGGTCTTGATCTTACAAACCTCTGCGCGACTATTTACGCCCACTTGGAAGTAAGTAGTTGTGCGCTGTTTTTTTTCTATCCTAACGCAGTATTCAATTTCAGGTCATTGTCTGTGTTTTGAACACCTTGGTTGCGATCGTCATCCAGCTGGGCAAGGGTGCTGTTGGCTCGATCCAGACTGTGGTCACCAACCTGCTGTACGTCATTCTCCTATCGGTAGACTTGGGCTGACGTCCGTCAAGAAATGCTGTCCTTAGCCTCGTCGGGTGCCTGAAAGTCTTTGTCGTGGCTTCTTTGACTGGCGTTCTTGGTCCTGTATTCGTGCTGGTGTGCGGGATTGTGGACCTCCTACTTACCATCGTCGTTAACCTGAGCGTTGTCCTCGGTGTGAGCGCCAACTAAGTTGGCCAACTTCCCTTATGTTAGTACCCCGTTGGTGCATAGCGAGTTTATAGTGACGGGTGTCACCCTTTTAATACCCGAGCATAAATGATATTAGACTGGAGTAGGAGTCGTTTATGTCTGACCTTGCGATCCTTGAGTCGGGTGATCCCATTACATAAATAAAGGGCAGGCGAGCTTGAAATGCGTGTCAGTTTATCAAAACGGAGAGTTGACAAGGCCGTTTGACGTTTTTTTCATTCAAATGACCGATTCCAGATCATGATCACCATATATTTTTCGCGGTCAGCATCGATCATGATTTCATTCAAATATACCGTATAAGGTAAGCCTAAAATGGTCCAGAATTAACACCGACAGTGACTGAACAACTCCCATCACCTCCACAGAGTCAGTGCTTCCTGTGAGATGAAACCAGCAAATGGGGACAAATCTCACCTTGTTCTGTTCCCTTGTCTACAGATAATACTTCCCATCACTGGGAGTCCACGGAATAATCAGCCATGCTTGGATGCCTCGCTTTGCCTTCTGACATTCTTTCCAGCGGTCATTCGCTGTGTAGTCCGTGAGGATGTCAATGACATTCACGGATTCAGCGCTGTTTGCGCGGAGCCCTCGGTTTGTATACTCGATGGGGGGACTTAAAGGCCGAGGGTGGATGAATTTCCCAAGTTCCACCCACCGCAGTATTTCTTCCGCCTTCACCTAGCACCCAAGTCACACCTCGACGATGTCGGCCGAAGCCCAGCTCGAAGCGCTCCTCGATATCATCAACACCTCCGCGCGCCAAGCGATCGCGGAGTACAAGAAGGGCGGCAACGACGTGCCGACGATTCACTCGAAGGAATACCATCCCATCGATTTCGCGCAAGACGCCCTCGCGCTCAAAAAGGCCGTGCGGCTGCTCGAGGGTGCCTGCCAGCAGCTCTGCGCGTCGCTGGCCCCGCCGCAGCACACGCTGATGAACGTGAGTGTGCCCGGTACGCTGCGCGCCCGGAGACCCGGAATGACCGTGCGCGCGCTTGTTTTGCCGTCGTGGCGCAGTTCTCGATGACGTTCGAATGGGCGTGCGTGGGCGTCGCATTGCGCGCCAAGGTCGCGGACGTGTTGGCGGGGTATCCCAAGGGGCTGCACGTCGACGAGCTTGCGCAGCTGGTCAACCTGGAGAGGGGCAAGCTTGCGCGCGTCCTGCGTCTCCTCTCGACCAAGGGGTGCTTCCGTGAAGGCAAGGACCCCTTTCTGTGCCGCCCGGTTGGTGTGTGTTCACGTGATCTGCAGTTGAGTCCAACGTGTTTGCGAACAACCGTATCTCGCTCGTCACGCTGTCGAGCTCCTGTCCGGGCGCACTCTCGCGTATCGAGGTCGAGGATGTTTGCCAGGGTGCAGTCGTGTTGTATGAGTCGATGACCGAGCCCGAGTATGCAGCGAGTTATCATCCGGAGAAGGCACCCTTAATCTACGCACTCAAAAAGAAGGGTTTCGATGGCGGTTTCTTTGAGTGGATGAAACAAGAGGTAAAGGCGCTCTGTTCTGTCGTGTGATCTCTGTTGATTGACTTGTGGGTATCCTCAGGACGAGAAACGGGAGGTCAGAGATACAGCGATCAATGCATGAATCCGCGGCTGATATTCTTGGGCAGAACTATCACCGTGCCATGATCGGGCTTGGCGAAGTCATGGGCTCTCTCTCCGTTTTGCACCGTAAGCGAGGGACTGTCGCGTTTTTATTCTGCCACATGACATGCGTTCAGACTATCCATGGAACGAAGTGAAGACCTTCTGCGATATCGGCGCCAGCGTTGGAACGGTTTCGTTACCTCTTGCGAAAATGTACCCACACATTAAAATCACGGATCAAGACTTGCCCGAAGTTTTGGTTCAGGCAAAGGATGTGAGAACGTTTTCCGTGGAATGGTCGGGAGACTCACTTGGTGGAGTAACCCAGGTATGGACCAAGGACGCCCCCGAAGTGCTGCAACGCAACCAGGTTGAATTCATCCCTCTCAACTTTTTCGAACAAAGCCCCGTCGCGGGCCAAGACGTGTACTACGTTCGTGTCGGCTTTTCCGGTATTCCTTCAGATCATCCTGATGCGGGTGTTTGTTTAGCTTCGCAACATCATTCACGACTGGCCCGACGCCGAGGCTGCAGTCATCATCAGGAACGTCAGAAAGGCCATGGGCCCTCACAGTCGGTTGCTGATCCGTACGTCTTGGCGTTCCGTATCGTTCGTACTAGCTGACTGGCTGCGCTGACAACAGACGACTACGTGTTGACCCCTGCCGGTCGCGACCCCAAAGCACAGTCGTATGGCGCAGACGTGGCCCCCGAGCCGATGTTGCCCAACTTTGGGAACGGGAACAACAGGATGTACCAACAGGACATGAACATGTGGATGATACACAATGCCAAGGAGAGGACGCTCGACGAATCGATCACCTTGGGGTGGGTCGTCGATTTGGCACGGATCGGTTGACACGTTTCTCATGGCATACACTTTTGCAGCGCTGCAGCAGGTCTGCGTTTGGAGAGGATGTACGATCTTGCTGAGTCTGCGGTGCTCGAGTTCAGGTTGGCTGCCTAACGGAGAGATGGTCGTTGTGCCTGCCTGCGCTGCCCCACGCACCCCTTGCTTGTCACCCGACGGCAGGCTATCGAACTGAGTTGTACTGCTAGGGTTCCGTGTACCATAGACATCGAAAACGCATGTAGAGTGTCGTGTCTGTAGTCGGCACCACGAGGTGGACTTCTTTAGCCCTCAACGGGCACAGACACCTCGGTGAAGAGTGCGATGTAATTCAACACTGTCGTCTGTTGTAGTGTGATGTTGTCAAGTCGCCATTCGCGCCCCCGGTCGCTCCATGATCCATAGCTGGTTTATGACCGGAGTCGCTATCTAGATTTAAGTCGCTGGTATGTCATGTACGATAAAGCAATCTTGTACAAGGAAGAAGAGTGGTAGAAACATCGTCTTCCAATTTTCAAGGGTAAACGTGCTGGGTCAAGGTATGTCATCCTATTGATTCAGGATCGTGCGGACAAACGATTCATAGTTGATATTTCCATCACTGCAGCGAGGATCAGCGGGGCAGATGGCACGATTTGGTGTCGCAACGCACTTTCCGGTTTGCACGCCCTTGAGCAGTTCGTCCACCTCCTCGTCTGTCATCTTCTCCCCAAGCTGCGTGAGCACGTATCTGAGCTCTCCAACACCGATGAACCCGTTTCCCTCCTTGTCGAACACCTGGAACCCGCGAATGAACTCCTCTGTGCGGCACCGTGAGTCGATGGTCGCGCGGATACGCGTCGGAGAAGCGCACCTGGCGTGCCCGCGGGCTTGAACCCGTCTGGGCGATGGAGAACGGTCAGAAAGGTCTTGTAGTCGACCTCGCGGGGGGCAGCGGCGACGATGTCCGCGACCTCGGCCTGCGTTGGGTTCTGGCCGAGGGCGCGGAGGAGATCGCCGAGGGTCTCTCTGGGCACGGCGCCGGTGCCTTTCTTGTCGAAGAGGGCAAAGGCTTCCTTGTATTCTGTGTGGGCGGTGGTGTGAACCGCGGCGACCTGAGCTGGATTGGGGGACGGACCTGAGTTGTCGCTCTGCATGGCAGCGTGCGATCAAGACCTGTGATTATGTAAAGATAAGGCGGGCCCGTGTACATCTTCATCATACGGCATGGGAAAGTTTGCATCTTCCCTTCTCGTCGGTTGAGCTGCTTGCGCATGTCACACCGGCCATCCCCTGGGAATAACCTCCCTCACCAGAGCTTATCGATATAAGTGCTGCCGTAACGATGTAAGCGCTGCAAGTTTGCTCGTCGTGCCTCATGGAAGCCGCAAAAGCGTTTGCGCAACAGACGTTTGACTACATCGTCGTCGGTACGTGACTCGCTTCTTTGCGTTCGAATTTGACGGGTTTCCCTCAAGGGGGTGGAACCACCGGATTGGCATTGGCGTCATTGTAAGTGCCAAGTTCTCTGCGCTGCCAAAGATGATTCCAAGTGTCGTGCCCTCCAGGCTTTCCGCCGATCCACATGTGCGGGTGGGTGTGATCGAAGCCGGGTTGAGAAAGGACGACGAGATGATTCTTGTTCCGGGTGTGTCTTGCCAAAAGCACTCGCGTCGTCAACCAACTGGAACGTTGTCTAGGAATGATCGGGAAACCGTTGGACAGTCAGTCATGGAGTTGCCTTGTCATGTCCCTTTCTGACGAACGACGTGCAGATCCAGACTATGACTGGTTGTTCCTCACCAAGCCCCAGATACTGGCCAACAATCGCAGGATCTCGATCCCGCGAGGTAAAGTGCTGGGTGGCTCTTCCGCCCTGAATTATATGGCGTATACGAGGTCAGCGGTCATTCCTATCGTCTCATTGGAGCATTGTCACGACGACCTACATGAATCAGGGGATCGAAAATAGAGTTCAATGGTTCGCGCTTTGCTTCTCCTCCGAGAGCATGAGATGACTCATATTGAATGGCATCATAACCTAGACTGGGAGAAACTGGGAATCACAGGTGAGAGACAAGGACCGAAATCAGAGGTGTGGCCTCGTCGTGACACCACTTGCAGGCTGGGGCTGGAACACGATCCGGGACGCTGTGAACGCTGCAGAGGCGTGGACGCCACCATCCGACTACGCCAAGTTGAATCATGCGGACGACGTTGCTGGCAACCACGGCCGGTACGTAGTGGCGATTGCGAGAGGGAACAGGTTTGGAATCGCACTGATAGGCACGGGCGTGTCAAGACGACGGCGTACAGCTACTATTACGATCTTGCCCAGCCGTTCTTCAGCACAATGAACAAGTTGGGGGTGATGACGAATCGCTCGGAGGTGTGCTTGAATGCAACCGGATGTCATTTCGCTGATGTACCTATCGAAAACAGGCGTCGGGTGATTTGATTGGGATTTGGACGTATACTGCTTCTGTCAATCCCCAGACGAACACTCGGAGTTATAGCACTAATGTGAGCCGCATTTAGATAACTCATGGCCTGGCTACATTGTGACTGCCTCCCAGGCATATTATGATCGGGTCTCTAGTCAACCTAACATTGTCTGTCTGACTGGAGCATACGTATCTAAAGTGGTCCTGTCAGACAACAAGGATGGGGTCATGCGTGCGCTGGGCGTCGAGTTTCATAGTTCTGGACAACTTTTCTCTGCATCCGTGCAGCGCGAAGTGATCCTTTCTGCGGGTCCGTCAGTGTTCTGAGCGTCATGTACACGATTAAAACTTGTCTATAGGTACTCTCCAAACCCCCCAGCTCCTCGAACTGTCGGGTGAGTGGAGAGTGTTCCTGTGCGCACACTAGCACTGACGGGTTCGTTAGGCATTGGGAACCCAGCTATTCTTCGCAAACTGGGCATACCCCTCAAGATCGATTTACCTGGCGTCGGGGAGAATTTCCAAGTAGATGCATGATGTCAATCGTCGTCGATAACTGACTCTCTTGACACACAGGACCACTTTGCGGTGACCATGGGCGCAGAGCTACGTGCGGAGCATCATGTCACTGCGGATGACCTGTCCTCGGATGCGTTTGCCCAGGCACGTCTCGAGGAATACAGGGCGACGCGGTGTGGGATGCTGAGCAGCACGCTCTCGACCCTCGTCTTCATTCCCGCTTCGGCATTTGTGCCTAAGGACGAGTTGACACGGATGCTCGCGGCACTGGACGGGGCATTACGTGCGCCCGAGATCCAGCACTCGCCGTACAAGAGATGGTACGATTTGCAGCGGGCCTGGCTGGAAAATGACGGGGTGGCTCAGCTCGAGATCATCCTCTTTCCGTGTACGTTTCAGGATGGGCTTGTTGCTATGTTGGGCGCTGAACGCGTGTCGTCGGAGCAGCATACACACACGTGGGGTGCACCCGGAAGAACGCCAAGCACTACAAGATGGGCGTCTTTCTGCAGCATGCTTGGAGTCGTGGCACGGTGAGTTCGCCCGTCGTTTCCCGTAACGTATGGATGTTGTTGACGAGGGCCCGAGGTCCACGCCACATCGACTTCGATCTTTGATCCGCCCGAGATCGATCCTGCGACGCTCGATTCGCCGGGGGACATTGGTACGTCCCCTGCAGCACGTATTTCTCGATCGGTTAGTCGACGCTGACGGGACATATGCATAGACATGACGATGCTCCTTGCGGCGGTCAAGCACACCTTCAAGATTATGCAAACGGGCGCGCTGGGCGATTTGACAGGCCAGATTGTCGAGCCTCTCCCGACGTGGTCTGATGATCAGCTGAGAGAGTACATACGTGGGATGGTCGAGAGCGCGTTGCACCCGATCGGTACGAGTGTCTTCTTGAATGAAAGGCATGCGTTGCAATGGATGGATCGATGGGTGCTAGGCACGGCCGCAATGCTTCCGAGATCGGCAAACGGGGTGGTGGACAGCGAACTCAAGGTACATTTTATGGATTTGGTGGAGCTGTCGCGCGGAATCTGACACGCACTTCCCTGCGTCATAGGTCTATGGAACTGCGAATCTCAGGGTGGTGCGTGTCTGACAGGTAGACAGTGTCTCGGGGTTATTCTGCTGACGTTCATGACACATGTCTCAGGCGGACGCGAGCATCTTTCCAATCGTGAGTGCATGTTGACCGGGCCCTCGGCGATCAACCTTGACGCGTGTCCCCCTATCTCGTAGCACCTCGGGACGCATCCTCAAGCGACGCTCTATGGGTGACGCACTCGACTCCTCATGTGATATACCTGCTGACTTGATGATGCATGACAGCGTGGCGCACCGCGCAGCGGAGATCATCGCCTCCAGCCAACAAAGCACAGCGGAGCTCTGATGGAAAAATTCGTTGGGTTCGAGGCGATTGTACAATATGCTTACACAATGGTTGGAGAGGCACCTGTGGCACGACTATGTACAAATACAGTTGAGGGCGACGCATGGCCCCAAGATGCAATGGAACGGGTCTCTTGTTCACGTTCTGCTTCTACTTGACCCCGTGTCTACTCTCGCTTTCCATGCCCCGATCGCACCCGTCCACGTGTCGACGAGGTCTCTGGCACAGTGGTCCTTGACGGAGAAGCATCGCTTCGTGATACCCCTTGACCATCTCTTTTGCGATCATCCCGTCCAAAAAGCATGTTGGGCAGCCCCGCAGAGGGTGCGCACACGCTGATACGATCGTGAGTATGAGGGTTTCGGACGACGCCAAGAACAGTACTGACAGCTCTCCGATAGCCCCGTCGTCTAGCAGTTAGACACCTTCATCTACGGTACGGTGTACATGTCTGGGCAGGCGGTTAGCGAACGGGACGTGCGTCGTCCTGGCCCTGCAGCGCGAACAAGGCGGCAGAATGAGGTGGGTCTCAGACCCCCGATCGGCAGCGATCATGTACCCAGTGCTTCCGCGTCCCGCTCGAACGTGCCCCAGCAGTGTTTTCCAAAGAGCAGCCAGAGTGCGTGTGCGTTCCGGACAAGGAGGTCGACGGGCGTGCAGAGGCGGCGCTCGACAAGGTTGACCGAGGACGGTAGAGTTTCCCTTTGCTCACAAATGCCGGGCGGAGACGTTCGCCTCGCTACCTCGAGTGCAGTGGGTCTATGAACACTACCCTGGCACAACATCAGTCCCGGGGAAGACGAGGAACTTCTCTTCGTGAATTCCGTTGGTTGCTGTACCGCGACCACGTGGGATCACGATTAGGAACGTGACGCGTGCAAGAGTCGATGCATTTGCCGTGACCGGCAGCTAGTACATGAATAGAGATCTCTTCGTCCCTGTCACACGCGAACAGTGGGGTGTAGAGATTGTGAATGGGATGTAGAGCGAGTCGATATAGGAACTATCCAAAGTAGGGCGTCCCAGTCAAGCAAGGCAGTGGAGTGGTGTATAGTACTCTCAGGCAGTAACCCGTCTTTCGTGACCTCTCGGAAGCAGATCTCCAGAGAACCGGGACAGGACACGATTGCATATACCGCACTTCTGTCTTGCACGTCCTGAGGTGGAAACAAGAGCGAGGTTGAGCATGTCGAATCAGCGCCACGCGATGGTGTCGTTGTAGTCAAGGGCATCTCTGAGGGGCACAATGGAGCACGGCGCAGTGTTCACAAGTGCTTGGTGAGATCCACCGCAAGCAGTAGCCTGGGTTTCGCACGTTGATCTTGCGCTGCCGCGACCATCAGCGGGCCTTAGTAACTTCAGTGAAATGGTTGTCACTGAAAAACCAAATCGGCCTGAAGCCGATCTCAACGCTAGCATCAGGGTGTAGAGGAAGCAATCTTCGTGGGTAGAGAAGATAGACCGTTCGAGCATGGATGCGCAAGGGCGACGATGAGCTATTGCGTCCAGGGGAACGCCAACGTCGCCTTTGTCATCCAGGAGCTGGAGGAAGACGCCCCTTGCGCCTGGAGAAGGTCGGTTTCTGGGGCTATTGAATCAGACGGATACGCCGATGATTGTGCCAATGATCTACCGAGGGTGAAAATCTCGTAGCAGTTGGCAGAGGGAGCCGAGGAGTGTGGCGGTAATAACACGCTCGATTTGACAAGCCCAGAACGCAGAGTGGCTACCTGCTAAGATGCAGGCGTGTCGGTCGTAGTAAAGTGCACGTTGGGGATGTGAACCTTTTCGGCGGGCGTATCAGGTAAGAAAGGATGTCGGACGATCGGGATAGATAGACAGTTTATCGATCCGGGTCTCTAGAACAGAATTTTGCTCTCCGTTGGAAAGCAATGCAACAGAGAAACGCACTTCATCGATCAAAGAGGCTCGAGGAGTTCAATCGTCATAGTATCTTGAGGAGCCACGACTTGGCCAGGTTTTCAATGGACTATAAGGGTATGTTCGGAATCGCTAGCGAGGGTCCCAATTTCAACGCAGGGGTGGGCAATGCGGGTCTATGCGAGCGACGGTGGCGGAGCTCGGGCCCCGGGACAGACAAGTGATCTGGGCCTAGGGCGAGGGAGGCTTGGTCGGGTGGTTGATACCGGCTGGCCAACATTCTGACATGAAGCCTCGAGGCCACCTCGAGGCTGCCGCGATGCTCCATTCCACAGCAAATTCGAACCCTCCCCACAGCACCGATTGCATTCCTCCCTGCTCCTCTCAGACTCGTAGACCAACACAATCCCCCCATGACTGTTGGAGAGAAATTAGACAGCGACTCGCACTCCCTCTCGTCTGATGCGACAAAACGTGAACATGTCTTCATAAGTCGTAAGTCGAAATCTACTGTGGACTTTGGGGAATCGTTGACATTTTTCTGCAGACATCCAAGCTACTGGCGCTGTGTCTGGCCTCCGCCGCCTCCCAGCAGGCTTCTATGTTACAGTACAGAGCGACGGAAAGACTACGAAAACTCGGAACAAGCCAGCAGCGTTAGGGAAAGACGTGGTGGAATGGGATGAAGAGATCCTCTTGTATGTCATCGCCCTTTCCATTTTCGTTCTTTCTGCTGAACCCGCTACAAGACCACCGGAAAGAACATCTCAAATTTCGTTCGGGGTTTATGCGTCCTTTGAGCTTGGACCAACGCTTGGGAAGGGCGAGTTACTCCGTCGATTCAAAATTAGCGTGGGAGATCTTCTCGACCGCGATGAACAGCGCCTGCGTAAGTCACTCCACCGCTGTCATACACCCCCCTTTTTGACAGCTCGTCATAGCTATCAGGTTTTTTCCTGGGATAAATGAAGCTTCACCATCGTGCTCTTCTCTCAGAATCACTCTCGAACGACGCATTTGTAGCATCCATGAGTTCACGAGAGTACTTGACGTCAGTGTTCTCTTTAGCCCGAGCTCATCGACACGCTCTTACTGTATACTGATAGTCACCTGACTCAATAATGTTGAATGAACTGGAAGACTTGACAGACAGTGGACACCATGCTCTCCTACGTTACTCTCGGCTCCAGAACCAAGAAGACCTCTATGCGGCCATCACACGTTTCGAGCATGCTCTGGACGTGTGCCCTATGGACCACTCCAATCGTTCTACTGCGCTTCTCAACCTGGCCAATGCGAGATTCGTGCACTGCCAGGTGAACGGTCACTATCTCGACCTTGACTTGCCAGTCAGGCTGTACGAAGAGGCGTTCCAGTTAAGCACCATCCATCACCCAGACCACTGTGCCACGGCGCTCGGACTCGCTTTTGCTCTTTTGACACGTTCTCATAAGCGAGGGAGCGAAGCAGACAAAAACAACGCCATGAATTTACTCTGTAAAATAATGACACTCTCCCCGGAAGCGAGCTGGGCATACAGAGCAGCTTGGTTTGGAATTCGAATGGCAAAGACCTCTGGGACGGTCGAGATGACGGAATCAGGAGTCTCTCACGGAGAAGGCGCAGATGATACCGAAGAGTCGGTAGAGAAAGCACGGGCAATGTTGGAGAGATTGTCACTCTGGGATCCTCGCCGGCCCATATTACTGGCTCGCCTTGGGAGGTTATTTTATAATTTGTTCGAGAGAAGTGGCGAGCCTGTTCACATCCATGAAGCAATTTCGGTGTTGAAGGATGCGGATGAGCTTACACCCGATGGACACCCCAACAAGCTGGGGATACTGAGTACCCTCGGGGCATGGTTTCGATGTCGGTTTGAGCGCTTCGGTGACCTTGCGGACGTCAAGGACTCGATCTCAATGCTAGGGATGGCAATGTGTCTCATTCCTGATGGCCATCCCTCCAAGCCGGGTCTGTTGAACAACCTTGGGAACTCATTATATCGTCGGTTTGAGCACCTCGGCGACCTCGCGGACGCTGATAAGTCAATTTTGATGTTCGAGGAGGCAGCCTGTCTCACTCCCGATGGTCATCCCGACAAGCCAGGGCGGTTGAACAACCTCGGGAGTTCATTATTGATTCGGTTTGAGCGCCTCGGTAACCTCGCAGACGTTGACAAGTCAATTTCGGTGTTCGAGGAGGTAGCCTGTCTCACTCCTGATAGCCATCTCGAAAAGGCAGCCCTGTTGAACAACCTCGGGAACTCATTATATCACCGGTTCAAGCACCTCGGTGACATCGCGGACATTAACAAGTCAGTTTCGATGAAAGAGGAGGCAGTCCGTCTCGCTCCCGATGGCCATCCTGCCAAGCCAGGGAGGTTGAACAACCTTGGGAACTCATTATCGAGCCGGTTCGAGCGCCTCGGTGACCTCGCAGATGTTGACAGGTCAATTTTGATGTTCGAAAAGGCAGTCCGTCTCACTCCTGATGGCCATCCCGACAAGCCAGGGAAGTTGAATAACCTCGGGAGCTCGTTATTAAGTCGGTTCGAGCGCCTGGGTGACCTTGCGGACATCGATAGGTCAATTTCGATGAGAGAGGAGGCAGTCTGTCTCACTCCTGATGGCCATCCTGACAAGCCAACTCTGTTGAACAATCTTGGGGACTCATTATATCGTCGGTTTGAGTGCCTTGGTGTCCTTGCAGAACTCAACAAGTCAATTTTGATGAGGGAGGGGGCAATCCATCTCACTCCTGATGACCATCCCAACAAGCTAATGTGGTTGGGCAACCTCGGGAGCTCATTATCTTGTCGGTTCGAGCACCTCGGTGACCTTGCGGATATTGACAAGTCAATTTCGATGTCTGAGGAGGCACTCCGTCTCATCCCTGATGACCATCCCAACAAGCCAACTACATTGAACAACCTTGGGAGCTCATTTTTTCGTAGGTTCGAGCACCTCGGTCAGCTCGTGGATGTCGATAAGTCAATTTCGATGCTCGAGGAGGCAGTCCATCTCACTCCTGACGACCATCCCAACAAGCCATGGAGGTTGAACAACCTCGGGAACTCAGTATCTCGTCGTTTCGAGCACCTTGGTGACCTCACGGACATTGACAAATCAATTTCGGTGTTTGGGGCAGCACTCTGTCTCACTCCTGATGGTCATCCTGACACG